>JABEVS010000058.1:79379-217550 GCA_018290735.1 Coelastrella sp. MACC-549 | reverse complement strand
CTCATTTGAGCCAGTTGTTCAACAACCGGGATTGGTAGATGGCGGGTACTGTATGTCGCCCCATCGCCTCACCTACACTCAATCACTAGGCTGTAGTTCTAGCTGACCAACACTCTAACACACCACATTCCAGTGATACGCCTTCAAGGCGTAGACGGGTTACGAGACAACCACTGCACACACTGATTTCAAGCAGAGCAGTCTCAGACTGCCCGCCCTCATACCACATATTCAACAGCCAACTTCAGAACATTCTGCAACACATTCTGCAACACATTCTGCACCACATGATCAATATCAACAACCTGTAGCAAGTGCCACTCCCCATTTCTCATCAATCTGAGTCCTTTCTAGTACAGCGGCTGACGTAGTACATGTTCTGGCAGAGGCTGTTCAACAGCATTGAATGCCACAATAAAGTCTTCCAGCAGCTCGCTTGCAGCAACAGGGGTTTCCTCAATTAACATTATCACCCGTTGCCAGCACACCTGCTGCAGCAGCAGCACCGCTGCCAGGAATAGTGATGTGGCATCGGGGATGCCGGCAGCACGGGTCGCCGCATCTGACGCTTCCGGCAGCCGGTCACCGGCAGTATATTGGCGGTACGTACCGCCGTCCGCCGCGGTACCTACCGCCGTCCCAGCATTCAGCTGCAGCAACCCTCCCAGGCGTGAAGCTCCGCTGCGGGAATGCACTGGAATCTGGTGCGTTGAATCAAGCCGGTTGTGGAAGCGGGGGCGATGTTCCGACGGCACTGCGCTGCACCTGCGCCATATCTACGCTATATCTGCACTATCGACTGGGAAGTGCACGCCCAGCCCGGTGGCACCGCAAGACGTCCTGGGCCTGTGTGGTGCTGCTAAGAGGGCCGCCCTCACCGCAAGACGTCCTGGGCCAGCTGCAGCGAGCTCGTGTGCCCACATGATGTTATTGTTGCGCAACAACATCGCGCTGACGTGCACAGGGAGCTTGCGAGGTGACGACTACCACAAGCGCTCACACTATTGTTGTTTGAATGGCAATTGGGCCCAGTTGCTTCACTCAGTAAACCAACGCAGGGTGAAGGCACGGTGCACCCGTCCCAGGCATGGAGGAGCAGTTGTACATGTACTGTACAGTCTGTAACACAGTAGGACAGCTGATGAATACCAATGTGTTCCCCACCTTGATAGTACAGCAATACAGCAATCTAGTCCCTTCTAGTGACTGAGTTACAGTGCTCTGTATACTGCACAACTCTAGTTTCTAGCACACCATACAATAGGATCCTGCACGTGAGTGGTGGCAGCAGCAGTTCCTGGGGGGCTCAGAGCACTACTTGTGGCCTGGTGACCATCTGCCAGTGGTGTGGCTAAGTTCAATGATGTGGATGCAGCATCCAACACTCAACTGGCTGCAGCAGTGCAGACGATGTTGGCAACCATCAGGGCCATTGCTGCACGAAATGCAGCATCTCAATTGAGCAGCAACTTGCTGCATATGAGACTGATTCATTTGAGATGAATTTGTAGTCCATGGTGCAGTGCATATGTTATTCCATGCATGACCATCATCGATGGTTGAGTCACACACTACCTATAGGCTACAACACCATGTACCACAGTACCGTGCACCAGTAGTGTACCACATGTGTTACATCGGCCTGCATGGGCTCATTCATTTGAACAAAGTCATCACAGGTGAAGGAAGCAGTTTCGTGATCTTGTTGGAAAACCCTCCGAGGGTGTTGTACACGTGGCACGTCCGACACAGAGTCTGTGAGCAGCTTCACCACCTACTGATCAGAAATTAAACTCGTCCTCGTCAGCATCCCTCCCTCCCCTTGCCTCTGTCCCCAACATAACCTGCTGCTGCTGCTGGAACTCCCTAGCAGGCCTGATGACGTGAGCAGCTGCTGCTGGTGCAGCTGTCTGGTGGCCTGTACTGCCAAGAGACCTGAGTCCACCACCAAGGAGCACCTGGTGAGCAGCAGTGGCTTCATCGGCGTCATCAAAGTCACTGCCAACAAAGTCTGTCAAACCAGTGTTCAGCACTTTGCTCAAAAGGCGTCCAGGATCAGAAGGGTCCCGAGCTCCTGGTGGCCTGATGGGTCCAGAGTCCAGGCTGCTGGTAGTCAGTGACTTAGCGGTGTTGGGGCCTGCCACTGCTGGGGTTTGCTTGTGTGGTGTGGTTTGTGTGGCTGAGGGCTGGCCTTGGCTTCGGGCATCATCCTGCAGCTCGTATGGCCACTGCTGTCTTTGGCTTCTCTGCAGTGGCGGTGGTTCATCTGCTGGCTTCTGAGCAGCACGCACAGCGGCAGAGCTTGGATTGGCAATGGCATTCTGCTGCTGTTGCTGCTGAGAATGCAGCAGCTTACCTAGCTGTAACAGAGGTATGTTGACTGACCCACTGCCCAACCTGCGTATGCTTGCTGACAGGGGACTAAACCCTCCACCATTCTGTTGCTGTTGCTGTTCTTGGGCCGGTGGCACCTCCATTTGCCCACTCCGTGCACTTAGCTGCACTACCCCATTGCTGTTGTCAGTGCTGAAGCGTCTGCCAGGCACAGCAGCATCCGGAATAATCAGTGGTGCCTGGAGCCTGGCATTCTCCAGTACTGCTACTGCGCCACCACTGGCGCCTAGTGACGACCTCCTGGCAGTGATGATCTGAGGGCTGAACACCTCACTGTCAGAGGACAATGAGGGCCTGCCACTGCAGCCCCCCACTTCATTGCCCACTGCTCCCAGGCTCAATCGGGTTGCTGGAGACAGAAGTAGGCCATTGCCACTTGTCTGGCCAATGCCCCTGCTGGTGATCCTCTGGAATCCCAGGGGCCCCAGGCTCTGCTGCTGTGCAATGGCGCCCTGAGCTCTGCTGATGACTGCATTAGCAGTGATGGGTGCTCTGTCACTGCTTGCAGTAACTGTTGTTGCTGTTGCTGAGGTGTCGCTCAAGGCTATGGCCAAGCTGCTGATGCCAACAGGCTGTTGGCCTTGTTTCTCAACTGCCACATGTTTGGGGCAGACAGCTGTTGCTGGACCAGCAGAAGGTCCTCTGCTGGTGCTGACATGCAGCAGCTGAGCCACTGCTGCTGTCACCGCTGATCCCAGCTGCCTGCCCATTGCAGGGGCACCTTTGCCTCGGGTTGAGACTGCTGCAGCAGCAGCAAGGCCATACTGCAGTGACTGGTGTGGCCTGCTGTGTTGCACAGTGTTCAAGGCTGCTAGGAGTAAGGGAGGTGCCGGTGGAGGAGGTTTAAGGCCCTTGCCTGCTGCTGGAGCTGCTTCTGGAGTCAATGCTGCTGCTGCTGCTGCTGTATCCACCGGAACCAACCTTACTGCTGCTGCTGTTGCTGTCATTGCAGGCCGGATCTCATCTGATACATCCCCAGCATGACCTTGCCCAGGCTGGCCAGTGGCTGACTGGTGAGCCTCCAACCGTCTTGTTCTTGGTGTTGTCGTCATGCTGGCTGCTTGAGTTCCTTCTGTTGGTGCTGGTGCCACGTCTATGTGCTGGCGCACCTCTTTAAGGGTTTTGATGCCCTGCAGGGATGCGACTGCAGGTGACAGCGCATCATCAGGACCCATCAGGGGTGCGGGCGGCACTGACATCACATCAGAGCTGTCAGATGAACTGGAAGCTTGCTGCACTAGGACAGCTTCACCAAAGGACACCAAATCTTGGGCAACAGCGTCGGGGACACCAGGTATGCTGCAGCGGCTAGAGTTCCCTTGGTCTGCTGCTGCTGCTGCATGCTGTAACTGCTGCTCATTGTGAGCGTCATGCTCCAACTGCTGGTGGCTTTGAGCCTGCACTGCACTAGACATTGGTTGCTGCAAATCAGCTGTGGCCGTGATTGGCTCGTCCCTCAAGTCATTGAGCCCTTGGCGGTACTGCTGCTGATGCTCCTCCTCCGGCCCTTTCTCCTCCAGCTGCTGCTCAGCAGCATGCTGTGTCAGTGATGATATCGGCTGAGCTGGTTGCTGCTGGTGCTGTGGTTCCCTTCGACCATGCATGGCAGAAAGCTGTGCAGAAGAGGTTGTACCACAACTGCCAGCTGACTCATCATGTTCACATGCCTGGGTGGTCAAAGCTCCCAGCACAGCCATTGGTTCCGGCACACTTAGTGCTGCTAGCTGTTGGTGCTGCTGCTGCTTGTGGTGCTCCTGTTCTTGATGTGCTTGTCTACTGGCAACAGAGTGCCAGCATTGCTCTTGTGCATCTGCGCTCCTCTCCTTCTGCTTCTCACTCACCTGTTGCTGCAGCTGTTTGTCATCCTTGTATTGCTGCTGCTGCTGCTGCTGCTGTTTTGCCTCCTGCTGCCTCTCATGATCAGCGATACGCTGCCAGTGAGCAGGGCCCTGCCGAAGTGCCGCTGCTGGTGACTGCTGAACGACTTGAAGCGGTGCCATACCCGGCTGTCGCAGGCTCTGCTCCGGTACAGTCTGCAAAGACACACGCAGTGAGACCTGCTGCTGTGGCTGCTGATTGGTGTGGTCTCGCACGGCTGGGTCTAAGAATGCTGAGTTGTGAGCTGCTGCACAGCCATCAGTCACGACTTGGCGTGATAACACAGGTATGGCAGGTTGATTTGCCAAGCAATTGGCCTGTGTATCCTTTTCTGTCCCTGTGCTTCGACACCCATTGCCAGCTGCAACAGCAGATACCCCTCTAGAGGCAGTCACACTGGGCTGGGTTATGCAGCATGCTTGAGCTCCTGTGCTCCTGTTGCTGCTGCTGTTGTGTTGAGAGCCACCAACTTGATACTGAACATGCTGCTGTTGTTGCTGGTCTGGAGAGTGCTGCTGGACGACCTGGCCAGCAGGATAATGTTGCTGCTGCTGCTGCTGCTGCTGCTGCTGCACCAGCTGCTGCAGCAAGATCAGCTGCTCTGACATGCTATTAGCCAACTGCTCCAGGGCTGCTGATGGTGGTGCTGCTGATGTACCTCGCTGCAGCCAAGGTACTGCAGCAGATGGTTCATCATGCACATTGTTTAAGGCAGCAGTGGCATGACAATGTGCAGTCGCCGGTGGCCTGTTGTTATTGTTGCTGGTGACCACACCGCAGCAGCCCAAGGCATGGCCAGGCACTTCATAATTACAAGTGGATACAGCCAGGTGCCTTTGACCATTCAGGACAGGGATGTTACTGCAGGATTTGCTGGTGACTGCACAGCACATGCTGTGGTTACTGGACTGCTGATGGCTGCAATGGGGTGCAGAGAGCCTTTGCTGCTGCTGTATGTGTTCAGCTGCTGTTTGATACCATGGCAGGAAGCTCTTATGCACCAGGCTGATGTATGCACCCCGCAGGGCACATAACTGCACAGAGCACAGGAATTTTGAGCAGGTCCTTGTAAAGATGTCTGAAGCTCACATCGGCCTAATTCACCCCACTTAACTCCATTGATTACAGGGAAGAATCTCTGGCAGCAAAGAGTCTGCAGATATCTCCTTTGATTCATAGTGCACTATATTTTTGCACAACCCAGTCAGTAGATGAGGTTTCTGCAGTGAAAATCAATCTCGTTAAGGATTATCTGTGGCTGATGCAGCTCTTCTGCTAAACGGCTGCTGCAGCGGTCACATGACAGCCATCTTAGCAGGGGCAAATCTTACCTGCACGTCTGCTGTTGATGATGTTCCATTACCACTCAGATCAGACACGTTTCGTACGAGCCGTAGCAGCTGATTGTTGCGCTCTCGTGATGCAGCTGCTGCTGTGGCCAGTTTATGCTGCAGGCAACAAGGAGGTCGCAGCAGAAAGGTCACATGAGGCCACGAGATGTGTACTGTTTTGCTGATGAGCAGAGCATGGACAATAACCAATGTCAGCAGTTTCATTTGGGCCAAGGAGCCGATCCTTCTGTAGCTTGCATCTACATGATGCCATACACTGTGATGCTGTTACCTGCAGCTGTCTGAAGCCAGTGCGCGTCGAGGGTACAGAGTCATCTTCAGCCGCAAGGAATCGCCTTCTATGACGCAGACGTTCAATTTCGCGTGCAGCTGGAGAATATGACGTGTTCATCAGGTTGAAGGGTTCACAATCACGCCACAGGTACTGACTGATTCAAGGCACAGCAATAGTACAGCAGGAGGGTTTGCATCTGACAAACCACAGGGAGCTCGAGCACGCAGCACTATTTATGATTATTGGGTAGGGCAAGAAGCCCACTTGAACGCCTCCTGTACGCCAACGCACTGCAGTACAGCGTAGCAGCAAGTTTGACAGGAGACATGCTGTTCAGCAGGCTGCTACAACGTCATGGTCTATGCGCAGAACCATGTTTTTGTGTAATGCCGAGGTATTATATGCGAATCTGATGCATCCGAGGACAGCAGAGTCTGCTGAGCAGACGGTCCCGTCACTGTTACCTGCTGGCCGTCCACTTTACTTTATGGAGGGATTAGAAAGCATGCATCCATAGTAAAGCTGCAGTTTTGGTACTGAGGCAGTGGCGTACGCCAAACAGAAATAAGCTATTGCCCTGGTTGCCTTTTGCATATGCACCTACGAGGGTCTCCTGCTGGCACTTACGTTGGTTCTGTAATTATTTGAGCATTGACCACTAATAGGGCTTGGACAGCGATGGGCTACCACAACCTGGTGCTGGACAGCAGTGTTCGTGACTGGGTGTTCATTCCGCTCACCGTATTCATAGTCTTGATGAAGCTGTTGATGCAGTATGCTCATCAGATGACATCAGTGAACCCGGTCACAACCAAGGTGCTGGCAGAGATTAAAGAGCAGCAGTCAGTGCAGCGATCGCAGAGGATACGTGCAGCAGCAAGCTGGCTCCCAGAATCTTCTTACCGCATGCGTAAACAGTATTTTGTAGACAAAGATCAAGGGTTGTTTAATCAGGCGCCCCAAAGTAGGCCCATGCACGAGACAATGGCCACAGACCCTTCGTTCATGGTGGATATGATGAAGAAGAACCTAACAGGCATGGTGCCTCAAATCATTATGGGCACAGCGGTTAGCTTCTTCTTCAGTGGCTTTGTGATGGGTAAGATCCCCTTCGGGCTAAGCCCTCGTTTCAGGCCCATGTTGCAGCGTGGAGTAGACTTGTCTACTCTGGATGTGTCCTACTTCACATCCCTCAGCTACTACTTCGCTCTTCTATTCGCCAGCAGAGGCCCATTCAGCCTAGTATTCAGAGAGAACACGTTGGATGAGACAGAAATGATGCGTCGGCAAATGAACCCCATGGGTGGTGGGGCAGGGTTTGATGCAGCAGGGATGTTCAAGGCGGAGAAAGCAGGGCATGATGCACTGGAGCATGAGTGGGCACTAGCAGGGGCAGAAGAAGCAGCACTGGCAGTGTTGAAACCTAAGTGATAATGTAACAGCTAGCGGTAGCGGAGTAGTGCTGTTGGTAGGCAGTGTGGGCAACTAAAAGCACTGGTGCCAAGGGATGTGATGGGGTTAGCAAGTGGCAGCCCAGGAAAGGCAGATACTGCTGCTGGTTGTCCTGAGCATTGTGGTGCCTTCTGGCCTCGGCAGTGTAATAGATGTTTTGGAAAATGCATCTTGTATGCTGCAGCAGAGTGCTATTCACTGCTGCTACCACAGACCGCAGGAGTGTTGTTTCAACATTGCCTTTCTTGCTCGCCCTGGTATGCTGTAGCCTGTAGCAGTGGTTGTACTGCCACTGCCTGACGCCTTGTTTGAAGCATTTACGTGCCACTCGTAATCACGTCCTGTGAAGGTTTCACACCACTACAAGTCCTCCTTTTTACAGGTAATGATGTGACGTGGAAGGACAGCTCGGTGGACAGCCGGACAGCCGAGGCAGGCACAAGCATCACACTCGGGTGGCGCCCCCACGCATGTCAGTGCATTTGCCATTGCATCTCAACTTGTTGCATGGCTCAATTTGTTTTACAAGTGTTGCAGAGGCGGCAGGAAGGTTTACAGACTATTAGAACCATCACTGGGTGGACAACCCTTAGCAAGCGTGGTCACTAGTTGCTTCTGGCGTATCCTCCATGCATGCAAGTTGCCTGTGTCTCTTGCTTCAGTGATCTGCACTGCAACAGCTGGTGTCAGGCCCATTTACCAATTGGCTGCCTGGCAAGTCCTAGGTAATCTTTACCAGTTGGCAACTGCTACATTTACAGCGCTCGTGTGCATCCATTTGAAGCAGCAGTGCACTGCCAAGGATGGGATATTTCATGAATCTTGCATAGACCTGACAAAATCCCTTACCACAACCAACTGCAGCCTTGCACCTGTACAGTACCAAGCCACGGGCTGGAAGTTTGAGTTTAAAGGCCACAGGAGTACCTCAGCCCGTATTTGCAGTAGGCTGGCCGCACCTAGGCATGATGCATCATCAAAGTTGTGCTGGTGTGGAAGGCCATGGCCTTCCACACCAGCACAACCTGTGCGTCCTCTGTGGCCACAGAGGACGCACAGGCGCCACAACATCCTGCAGCAGCCATCACTTCCTCCCCACACCAATCGTCAGCTCCAACAGAGTTGGGCACAAAGTGGTAGGGGCTGGCAACACATGCGAAGGTGCATCAAACAGCTGAGCTACTGCAGCCTTTACTGCAGCCGCCTCCTCTGCTGCTGCTGCCCACGCACTGCCACCCTTTTTGGCAGCAGCAGCAGCAGGTTGCTCGGTTCTGCCAAACATGGCCTCAAGTGCCGATTGATCACCACCTGATGCCAGTTCTGCTTGCAATCCTGCCTTTGTTCCCGCTGGTACGTTCTGCTGCCGCTGCAGCTCTGCTTCTGTGGCTTCTGTCTCTGAAGCTGCAATTCTGGTGTACCTGCGGTCATCTGTAAGCAGCAGCAGAGGTGACCTCGCGCCAGCAGCAGCAGGACCCCCGACTGCTGCCATGCGCTGTTTGCTGCTGCTAGGCATGAAGACCAGGCTGGAGGGGCTGCTGTCAGGTACAGGGCATGCCAGCACCGATTGGGAGTCATTGGGATCAAAGAGAAGCACCAGACCTTGGCGGGACTGATGCTGACCCTGCTGCTGCTGCTGCTGCTGCCCTTCTGCAGGCTGCTCCTGCTGCTGTGGCTGGTTGGCAGCAGTGCGGATCACTGCCGGTACCCCCACTGCAAACAGGGGATACACCGGGTCTGCTGCCAAGCTGCACACAGGCAAGCTGCAGTACCACTTGACAGAGCCGTTTAGCAGGTCCCACACAACAACAGCATTTCCCCAGCTATTTTGTACTGCAGTTACCTGCTGCTGCTGCCGATGCCATTGCTGTCTACATTGCTGCTGCTGCTGCTCAGTCGGTACTTGCAATCCCACTGCCGCCAGGGCAGCAGTGCAGTCTCCACCACCCAGCAGGCCAACCAACTGAGGGCTGTTCTTGATGAACACCAGTTGACGTAAGCTGCTGCCACTGCTGTTGTAGTCTGCTGGACAACAAAGTGACGTTATCAACATGTTGTCATAGGGATCCCACAACGTTGCCGTTGACCCTGCAGCCACAGCCAGCAGCGACCCATCATGACTGAAGCTACAGCTGGTCAAGCCCAGGCCCTTGTACCCTGCCACAGAGCTGCACCTCCAGTGACTTGTGACTTGATCAACTGGCCCAGCACCACTGCTGGCATCTGCTGCTGCTGCTGCTGCTGCTGTTCTCCGTCTGGGACCCTTGCTGGCTTTGGTCCAGACCCTGAAGTCTCCATCTAGGCCTGTCGTGACTGCCATGTTCTGCCAGGGGTGTGTGGTGAGGCCTGTGATGGCGCCTTTGTGGGGGCAGTCAGCAGTTGTGTTGAGGGAGAAGGGCGCCGCTGCACTCGCTGTCTTGCTGCTGCTCAATCTGTCCCAGAAGCGAAGGGTGGCCTCAGCTGCTACAGCACCATAAGCAACTGCAAGCACAGGCAGCAGCAGGCAGTGAGGGTCAGTACCAGTGTGTGCAGGGTCTCTGATACTTTTTCAGCTGGGAATAAAGGCGGAACCTCTTGGAATGGAAACCAAAAAAGGCGGAACCTCTTGGAAGAGAAACCAACGAAGGCGGAACCTCTTAGGAACAGAACACAGAGAGTGGGGGCAGATAGCAAGGCTTCAGTCCCACCCAGCCTGGTGTGTGTCACCTCAAGTCCCGCCTCAAGCCCCCCCACTGCTCACCTGTGGCTGGTCTGACATCCACAGTCACCAGGCCCTGACCATCACCAGTGAAGGACACCAGCACCACAGCGGGCTGCAGCGGGGCAGCAGCAGCAGCTTGACCGGCAACAGCTGCTGACAGGTGGTTTGTGGATTGCTCGGTCAGTGACACAGGATTGCGGGGAGCCACCTGCGTCAGTCAGTGATGAATGAAGTCGTCGGTGGGGTTGCCGTGAGCTGCGTATCAGATGACATGCTCTTAATATCACCATGCATCAGGGTCAAGTGTGGCCGTAACCTTACAAGAGGTTCTTGCTTGGTCACACACAATATTGGGTCATTTGCACACAAACAGCAAGCACAAGGTGAAATACTGTCATGCTTCTTGGCGTCCGCCCATGTTGTCGTCAGACTCACATCTGTCATGACCAGCGGTGTCAGCTGTCTCACCTGCAGTCGTGCAATGTGTCTGTCCCTGGTGATGTCAAAGAACTGCAGACTGCTGGGGTCCACAGGCAACACCAGCACCCCCCCGCCAGGCTGAAGCACAACACCTGACGGACTGCTGCTGCTGCTGCTGCAGGAGGCCCCATACCCTGCTGCTGCCAGCGCTGCTGATGCTGGTGCTGGCCTGAGTCCGTGTATTGAGAGCTCCACTGCCATGGTAGCCATGTTGATCAGCCGCACCGTGTTGTCAGAATGCGAGACAAAGAACCTGAATGCACAGTACGCCACACAACACAAGCAGCCAGTCACAGCACTGGCCGCAGTCCCACCAACCACATGCAGCTGATCTGTGACAGAACGCTGCCAGCCTGTGGCAACAGAAGCAACAAGGACCCAGCACACCCGCCAACGACGCGTGGGCAGCGACATTGTCATCAGCTTGGCATGAGTGCTGCTGCCAGTAGTGCTGCTGCCAATGTTCCTCAACTCACTTTGCTGGGTCTGCTGTGCTGGTTGTGATGCCACTGAGTGGCCCTCCCAACCTGGGCAGGTAGGTGCGCTTGTTGGCGGGTACAGACCATTGTACCTGAACACAACATGCACAGCAGCAGCAGCAGCAGTACTTAAGGTCAGCGGTCCCAACACAGTTGCTGCCAACAGCGTGACACAGTGAGAGAGGGTGAGCCTGTGCACTGCACGCTGCCTGCTGCACCGGTTGCTGCTGCTGAATGGTGATGCAAGTGATAATCTTCACTGAGGGCCCGTGAATGCTCTCTCGGACAGAAGTAAACAAATATGCTCTGAGCCTTTCAAAATATCACCACAAAATATTCCAAGCAGGTGTTATTGAGGGGGTTGCTTGAGTGCTGTTGTGATGCTGGCTATATCTCACCAGCACTCCCTCCTGACCTCCTGACATGAGGTGACTGCCATCAACACTGAAGCACACAGCACCAACAGCGTGAGCGTGCCAATGCACAGTGGTGCACACAGGCAGCCTCACAGGACTGCCGCCAAGCGCCCGAGGGCTGCCTGGGCCCTCAGCATCCAGTACAACCGCTGCTGCTGCTGCTGCTGAGGGGCCACGCGCCCACTCCTGCAGTGCCACTGGGAAGTTGTGCCAGATGAGGATGCGGCCCGTGATGTCACCTGCTGCAATGATACTGTCTGTGGCGTCAAATGCAACACACTGCAGCAGCAGCAGTAACAGGAGAAAGATGGTGTCAGAGCTGAATGGCTTCAGCGCCCCTGAGTGTTGAAACAGCAAGCTGGGTGGAGCGCTCATTGTTGATGGCCTCTATACAGTACAGTATAGTACAGTAAGGATTCCAACAGCAGCAGCATGCTCAGCAGGAAAGAGCAGCAACCCGGGGAAAAACTCTAGTCTGGTGGTCTGCTGGCATCAGCGATAAGGGAAGAAGTTGCATCATGCAGCAGGAGCTGCGTCAAAGGATAGATTTGCCATCATTTGCCAGCAGAGCACAACCAGGAGATTACAAACCAACAGCAGCACAGTGAACCAGATGGGCACACACAGGCCAACAAGGTCCCCTGAACAAACACCTGACAGCTGAGTCACCTGATCTACCATGAAGGGCTACAGGAGACTGAACAGCAATGAGCCCACACTCACAGTGTAAGACTTCGTGTGCACCAGGTTGAGTGGCTTGGCCCTGCCTGCTGCTGTCATGCTGCCAGCTGCCCACACAAATAAGCTGTTCTTGTCCACTGCTGCCACATAAGTGCCTGAGGGGCTGATCACAAGCTGTGCTGGTCTGCTGGTCTTCAGGCGGCCCTGCTGCTCAGCACCAGTGGACAGGGAGTAGCACTGGACCTGCAGCAGCGGCAGCTGCACCACGTGGGTGGACTACAAGCACAAGGGAGCGAGACACACACACATGCTGTGGTGCCATACCAATGCAAGGACGTGCAAACAGCCCAGGCAGACAGTGCCGTGTGTGGTGACATTGGCCCTGGCGCAGTTCATCCTGTGTCAGCTATGAGGTCCTCTGCTGTTCACCGCATCTCAACCAGTGGGCTGCTGCAACATGACAGTACTACCAGGCGTCCAGCAGCCTGCAGCAATGCTGTGCTGTGACGTGGCAGCTGGACCGCCACCTACCCTGCTTGAGTGACCTCCCTTGTGATGAACAGATATGAACAAGAGGCCTGTGGGGGCACTGTACACCTAGCACCAACAACAACAGCAACAGAAAACGCAGCAACAGGAACACTCTCAGCTGAGGTGACCAGCTGTGTATACAATACTTTATCTATTCAGTAGTTATTCTATCAGTCACAAGCTGGCTGCTGAGCTGCTGTCTCTAGGGTGTGAGGTCATGTCAGCGGAGCATGTAGATGTTTGTCCCACATGGGCACCTGAAGCGGGGTGTGAATACATGCACTGGGTGATATTGACCTTGTCGTGGAGTTTGTAACAAGTGACAATTAGTCAGACACCTTTCACTGTTGTGGGACAATTCTGCTGACCAGCAAAGCCCTCCCAGCCAGCCAGCTGGTCAACACAGCTGCAGGCTCCAGCATATGTGTGCCCAACCACTGCAAGGTTGCTTGGACTGCTGCAGTGCTGTTGCTTACCATGGACTCAATGGGTGCCCCAATGGTCCATGTCCTGCGTACTATGCCCTCCTCAATGTCCCACTGACGAATAGTGCCATCCAGTGAGCAGGTCAGCACCTAAGGGCACACCAGGTCAACAGCATCAGTCAAGATCACACACCAGCTTGGTACGGCTGCTGGTGCCTCACTGTCAACAGCAGTTTATCAACAGAAGCTTGGAACATAGGGATTGAAAAATTATGGACTAAGATGAGCAGTTGGCATTGACTGAAACAGGTTGTTAGTGCTGTGTATGAGGCAGCAGCAGCAGCAGTGCCAGTGTCCAGGGCAGACCGGCTCTCACCAGCTTGTCGCTGCTGGTGTCCTGCACAACAGAGGTGACCTCTGCATCATGGTCCTTCAGAGTAGCTATGTGATCACCCGACCTAGCACTGTATATACGAACATCCCTGCCACAAGGTGCCAGCAGAAGCCTGCCATCCTTGGTGTAGCACAAAGCGCGCTTTGTAATGAGACCACCGTGTAACAGCATGTTACCAGGATCTTAAAACTATAATTCAATTGTGGGCCCCCATAAGATGGGCCTCCACGACTTGGAATAGCAAGTGCCGGTGGCGCACTTCACGAGTTGGCAAGAGGGGTGTATCTGGGTTGGCCAAAGGTATAGAACGTTTTCCAAAACGACGGCACCGCGTTTTATTGCAGAGCCCGTTCTCCAGCAGGCAATACTGATGCGAAGGGGACGCTTGCAGTCACTGGTCATCCGCTGACAGGGCCCTTTGGTTTGTATGCTTCCTAACAATATTGTAGGGCGCATTTTCCCAAGCCAGGGTCACCTGAATCGGGCTTGTCAGCTGACGGGTTAGTGACAGAAGGCTGCTCGAAACCACTGCCAGCACGGCTAGCCTTCATTCGTATACGGCAGATACTGCACATGTTCAGCGCTGCAACTGCTTTCAGTTGTACAGCACACTCATCACACTCATACACTTAATGCTGTGCACTGTACTAACTCGGAGGCTCTTGTGCTTCAAGTTGAGCCTATGCCAAAGTTTGAATGAGCTGGCAGATGAGCTGACCATCAAAGGGGGGATTATGCTTCATGCTTGTAGTGAAATCGAGCCCAAAAGTCCTCCTTCACCAGTTGAGGCAAAAGAGCATGCAACAGGTTGAGATGGTACAGCAAACGCGCTGACATGCGTTCGTTGCGCCGCCCAGATGCGATGCTTGCGCCTGCCGTTGATAGCATGAGGTCATCATGAGCCAACAAGCAGCAGCCGTCCTGCCTCCAGTCCTTGCCACTGTGACATACGATAGCTCAGCAGTGTCCATCACAGCTTCACCGCGCGCCTGCAGAACCTGAATATCGTGAACAGACATGCCAAGTAACATGCCATAGTATGTGGTCATTGGACCCCTTACAGCTACTTGCTGCTGTCCTTTGAATGAGAGCCATCGCACAACAATACTGGGTCTTTGCAGATACCTCACAAACAGTATGTCATCAAGGAATTCAACAAGTGTTGGTGGAGACGACATCTGAGCCTGGCTCATTTGCCTGTTGTTACCAAATGCAGTGCCTGGCTCAGGTGCGCAACGCAACTGCAATGCTTATCGTTAGCATTGTTCTCGGAGAACAAACTTTGCTGGCAGCACAGCGTCTGCCCGTCACAAACATGTTGCCTTCAAAACAGCTGTATGTGCGAAGGTGGCACTGCTGAAACAGCAGGTATCTATGGTGTGAAAGTATGGAAGTCTGCCACATGGCAACATCATCTTCCGCCAAATACGCGCAAACAGACTAGTGATTGATGCTGCACCCAACCAATGCACAACAAGGCGTCCTGAGCAGGAGTGCTCAACAGACTGCGCCTTGTTGGGAGTGCCAATCAATGCAGGTATAACTGTCAACAAGATGACTCAGTAACAAATAGGCTGATATGTGGCAAGCCAGCAACACAGGAGCTATGTTGCAGGTGTTAGCGGAATGCTGACTGGGAATGCTGCACAACAGCAGCCCTCACACCGCCAGGCTGCAATTGCAGATGCAGTCAATCCATAACAACACACATCCTGCATTAAGTGGCACAAGAATTATGCATGCCTGCCTGTTCTGCAAGGCTGGCATGCCAACATAAACTACCAGAAGCGGTCACACTTGAACCTTGGGCCTTACACTTTAACACTACCTGTGCTGCCCTGTTGGGTTCTGGCAACAAAGACAGCACTGTGACAGCAGCCATGCCGCCACCAACCCTCCCACAAATCCCCATGACACTGTTCCCAAAGCTGCATCCCTCCAGCATGGCAGCAATCCAGACAGTAGGCCATTGATGCAGCAAAAGTCATGACTCCAGCATGGCAGCAATCCAGACAGTTAACCACTGGTAGTGGCACTGATCAGCATTGAGATTAGTGATGATCAGCGACTGCTGGTGATTTGCCTGCAAATCTGCCATCAAGCATTAGCCAACAGAGCCCTCCAGCTTGAGGTTCATGAGCTCATTCACCTCTGCTGCAAACTCCAACGGTAACTCATTGAATACCTGCAAGTTGCAGCAAAGCAGCACTATCTGAGAGAGCTGCTGGCCCAGTGACTAGGCGTCTAAATATGCCCATGCACTGACACAAGCTCTGGGCGTATGTGAGCTTCTACAAGTGCTTGCTGACTGCACAGATTGCAGGCAGGTTGGTGTACTAACACCAATGCCAATCAAATCTAGAGGTACAGGAACAAGGTCTTGCTGGAAATGTAGAAGTTTAGGAATAGCTGAGGGTTGCTGTGAGTCTCCTGCAATAGTAACCTACCTCTCTGCAGAACCCGCTGATGATCATGCCCACTGCCTGCTCCGGCTCCACACCTCGCTGCTGGAAGTAGAACAGCTGGTCCTCACCAATCTTGCTGGTTGAGGCCTCATGCTCAACAACAGCAGACGGCTCACGCACCTGTTCGCCAGACAGACACAAGACAGGAACGCTCAACTGCAGCAAGAGCCAAGCTGTTGGCCTATCAAATTGCAAAAATAACGCTGGCATTCTTCCTCATAGCACAGCCTTATTGGGGCGACACACTCAGCATGCGGCAGGCCGGTACCCTGCTGGAACACTGGTACACCTGCACACCTGTATGTAGGGGTACGTGTTGGCTCCTGCCTGGTCCCCAATCAACATACTGTCACACTGACTGTAGTTCCTAGCACCCCTGGCAGTAGGCTGAACCTGCACCAGGCCACGATAGGCATTAACACTGTTGCCTGCGCTGATGCCTTTGGACACAATGCGGCTGCGTGTATTCTTGCCAACATGCACCATCTTGGTGCCTGTGTCTGCCTGCTGCTTGTGGTTTGTGAGAGCTACACTGTAGAACTCTCCTACGCTGTTGTCGCCCTTCAGCACGACTGAGGGGTACTTCCAGGTGATGGCACTGCCTGTCTCAACCTGCAAGCAACAAAAGACAGAGTCCCAACCTTCAGCACAGGTTGCAGACAGCTGTGAAGGCTACCTCTGGGGTGAAAATGACACGTGAAATGACTGACAAGCACAAGTGCGGTTGCTGTTGATGCTGGGCCAACACTAAAGGGACGGCATCCCAGGGCATGGCCCATTCCCTGAAGCCAAGTGAGCAGGGCCTGCTGTCCCTCACCTGAGTCCATGAGATCTTCGAATTCTTGCCATGACACAGCCCTCTCTTTGTGACAAAGTTATAAATGCCTCCCTTGCCATCTGCATCACCAGCATACCAGTTCTGCACCGTGCTGTATTTGATCTCTGCATTGCTGCCAGCTGACAGCTCTACAACTGCTGCATGCAGCTGGTTGCTGTCATATGCTGGTGCTGTGCAGCCCTCCAGATAGCTGACGTAAGCGTCGTCCTCACATACAATCAGGGTACGCTCAAACTGCAGGACAGGCACAAGCACTTATCTGACCACAGCAAGTTGTATCTTTATGGCTTGGCTGTAAGTGATATCAAAACTGTGAAAGGGAACATGACCAAAGGCGTACTGCATGAGACAATGGTGTTGAGTCAAATGCTGACCTTGTGCAGGTATGTTGCTGTGTGCTCAACAACATTAGTCATTACTGTCTCACACTGCTGTAAGGAGCTAATAAGGAGCTAATAATAGCCATGCACAGCCCACTGACCTGTCCCGTTTCACTGGCATTGATCCTGAAGTATGTTGACAATTCCATGGGCGACTTCACACCCTTGGGTACGTACACAAAGCTGCCATCTGAGAACACTGCTGAGTTGAGGGCCGCATAATAGTTGTCACCAACAGGCACCTGCAACATCACATGATCAAGAAGCTGCCAGGTGGCTGCAAGCACATGAAGAATAGCCCCATATGTCATGCAGACTGCAGCAGACACAATCAAGTGCCGCCGCTATGCACACCATGAATATTGTAACAACGTTGACATAAAACTCGCAGCTGCTGCCGCTGGTATTGCAGCACTGCTGATATTGCAGCACAGGATCGGGCACCAGTCGCAATCAATTGCATGGACTGTGTAAAGTGCGATGCGTATCAACATACCACTGCTCAAGACGTTTGCTGCTGTGACTCACCACACTGCCCATGTACTTGCGCACAAGGTCAGGGTACTCCCTGACGGCTTCACTGATGCTGCAGAAGATCACTCCCGCCTTGCCCAGCTCTTCTCTGAAGGTGGTGGCAATGGAAACACTATCAAACACTGCGTCTACAGCCACGTTTGCTAACCGCTTCTGCTCGTTCAAGGGAATGCCGAGCTTGTCAAATGTCTTCAGCAGCTCTGGGTCCACCTCATCCAAGCTTTGCTTCTTCTCCTTCATCTTGGGCTCTGAGTAATAGCTGATATCTTGGAAGTTAATATTGGGATAGCGGTTATCTGACCAAGCAGGCTCCTCCATTGTGAGCCATTTGCGGAATGCCTTGAGCCGGAACTCCAGCATCCACTCAGGCTCCTTCTTCTTTGCTGATACAGCCCTGACAACGTTTTCATCAAGGCCCTTTGGAAACGTCTCTGACTCTATATACGTTTTGAACCCATGCTTGTAAGGTCTGTTGAGCATTTGGCTGATTCTCTGCTTTTCTTCTGACAGCTCTTCGTGAACTGCAGGCTCAGCGCTCGCAGTTGCGCGAACACGCAAGTGCATGCTGCGTACATGAGGCCTAGGTCTACATGAAACGCCTTGCTGCTTTGCAGGAGCCCCTGCTTGCAGAGGCCTCCCTGAGAGGCACTGCATGCTGCAACGCTTGTAGCTGGCAGATCAAGTTATACAAAACATACGTTGATTGAAAAGCACCCAATTGGAATGCTCGCATGGGCGCATAGCCCAGGCATGAGCCAACCCAGCGAGACAGTAAGTAACGTGGTAGAGGTTTTCACGGAACTGTCCGCATGTGCCCTTGATCAGAAAGTCCGAACAACAGAGGTATTGATGTTTAAGCTGGATTCCTTGTCAACGCCCTTCCATGCCCTGCTTGCGAGATCGCAAACCACCATTCCGGGCGTTCTGTTGTACTGCCCCATTGCTTGCAACCATGGCAATGAGCTGCATGGTTAGGCAGCAATGGCCATTTGGCAGATCGTACACCCAGTAAATCGGTGTTGCAACTATTTCGCAGATGATGGCAGCCGCCCATGCTGCTGCTGCTCTCATCTCTGTAAAAGAAATGGAGCCATGCAAGTTGAGATGCTATGACAAATGCGCTGTTGAGATAATTCCGATGCCATAGCAACAATGATACCTGTTCAGCAGGGACCTCATCAGCCATGTAAAACAGCCGAGGATCCCTGCTTAGGTAGTTTCAGGAGTTATGCTGTATAATCTGGAGCGCTTCATTAGGCTGATAGCAGTAGTTGGTGGCCTCTAGCATTGGCTGAACGTGCGCAACATCTGTGGCTAGTTGCTGTTTTGATGCTTTCCGTGCAGACCTTCGCACTGGAGTCAGGACCTGCGACAGCACAAGTGACAGCCTCTTGAGATCGACCACAATATCAACCAAGCTATTTACTGTTATTGAGGCTTGTTCTTGGAGCATGTGAACTATCTTGCCATTAAGCAGCAGTCTCATGCCTGATTCGTGTGATACTACGCCTAGCTTATTCATCTTTCTGCATGAAAGCAGCGAAGTTGCATCCTAGGGTTTGCACTCCCCAGCAGCAAAAGCAACAGTGTTGCAAGAGGCAGCTTCGTTCTGGGGAACACAGTGTTGGCCGCTCAGCCTACCTGCTGTTCTGCACCCAGTGTGTACTGCTGCTGCTTCTTAGGCCTTACAGGGCTGAGGATATCACAGCTGCCCAGTGAGAACTCGCCTGCCTGACCTGCTGCAGTGACCACCCCAGGACCATTCCCCAGCAGCTGCTTCAGCTCTGCAGCAACAGCTGGCCTGCATGCGACACCAGAATGCAAACGGAAATCAACTCATGGATCGACTAAAAATGGTTTGGACCCTGTTCAACATTGGTAAAGTCAAAGGTTGTTTGGCCTCGTCCATGTGTTTGCTGCTGAAAGAGGCTGCAGAAGCAGGGAGACAATGACCTCTATCACACTGCTTGGTATTGGTCTGCTGAAAGCATCCAGCTGCTGGTGAGCACCCAACACCTACCCACCTGGTTGCTGCCACTGGAATGCGTGCTGGCTGCTTGAGCTTGGACCTGGGTGTTGGTGCAGGCAGGCGCAAACCCCTACAATCATCGACTGCATATGTTGGTGCTGGAGTGTTGATGATGCCATTGCTTTCAACCCCAGCAGTGTGGCTTGGTTTCATGCTGATGAAGGGGGGTGTACCTTCACCTTCTCTGCTTGTGCTGAGGCTGTCTTTTCCAGTGGTGAAGCCAGTGAAGTGAGGAGCTGAGACCACAGCTGAAGTATTGCAGTCATTAGACTCATGCTGTTGATCCACCCTGCTTTCTGCTGCACATTTGGTTTGGCATGCTGAGTCTGTCATGCGAGCAACAGTTCCTGCAGCAGCTGTCTTCACAGGCAACGCCTCCAATGCTGCTGCTTCTGCGTTTGCTACTGCTGGTGTTTTGGGGCAGGTCTTTGTGGCAGCTGGTGTCCTCTCTGCTCCTGTATCTGTGATCACGCTTGTAAACAACTCCATGCATACTCCATCATTGTGACTGCCTGGCCGATCAGCGGTAAGACACTCACGAACACAACCAACAGCTAGTGCAGCACCCTCCAAGCTGTATGGCGTGTGGCCTGCGACAAAATGCCATTGCATATGCAGCATTAAGCAGTCCTCTGCACATCAGCAAAATCATTTGAGGCAGGTTGAGGTAACATAACAATGCCTGCTTGCTGGATTGCGCCAAGTGGTGCTTGCTGTAAGGCAGAGGACTTCTTGTTGCATCAAGTGCTTCTTACTGTATTATTCAAGAGCTTACCTGCATTAGACCATAATGGGGTGTCATCTTGCTGTGCTGCTGCCGCAGCTTCTGTGGGTGTGTAGGTCAGCACGGAGGGAGTGCCGAAAGCTACGCTGCGACACGGCTTAGTTCCTGGCTCAACAACTGTTGACCCTGCTGCACATGCAGCGTTGCTCAGAGCTGTGGTGCCTGTTGCTGGGGTAGTGATTGTCAGGCTCTCAAAGCGATGGAACAGGCAGATTGTTGGGGTCTTGTCACAATCACCAGGAGTCGCATGGCTGCCGGGTTTGCAGCTAGCATGGGCCTGCAGTTGATAATGACGGACCTTGTATGAGAATGGAATTTTTGTTATGCTATTGAGTACATTGCAGCGCCCAACAATTCAAAAGCAATCCACCAATGCTGTATGATCTGCGATAGGCTGTGTGGGTAAACTGAGCCCTCTACCAGTGCATTCTTGTGTGCATTTTCAAGCACTCAGCCTACCAAACAAACACATATGGAACAGCTCCCTTGATATTGGTCTGTGCACACACCCTCATTATCGTGCAGGGGTGATGGAGCCAATGCAACAGGTTGAGATGCCATAAATAAAAAATGCGACATGCACTGATCAGGAGTGTTATTGACTACGATGGTGTCCCTGCTTTGGGGTCTACTCTACAACTGAAAGGCTAGTGAAGCATTCTGTATTTCCACATGTTGACTTGTATTTGTTAGTATGCTGGATGTGGATGCCAGTCTGACTTTGTCATGCAGGGCGCAGGATTATCGATTTTGCTCCAACCTTTGAGTCTGCTCCTTTTGTCTCTTTTGCTCCCTTATCCTTGCCTGCGGAGACATGTGTAGCATGCAAGTTTTAGCTGCCAGCATCGTGGCTTTTGGCACGGGAAAAGCCAGCACCATGTCACCAGATGCATGCAACTGTAAAGCGCCACAGTGAGAGGAACCTCACCCACGAGAACCCGCCGAGGCTGCCCTAAAGGTGATCTCCGCTCGTTAGCCTACAGCACAGAAGATTCTCGTACTCTGCAACATCTGACACAAGTCGAGCCATTCCATGTCCCGTATCTGTAACACAGACTCTCTGTGCAGCAGCAGGAGCTTGCCTTGACTGTGGCGCCATCTTCCGCTGCAGCGTCATGTTTCTGAGCAGAGAAACTAAATTTACTATTCCACTGCGGAAGCTGGTGCCCAGCAGTGGGCTTTCTTGTGTTGCCCCTCATTTCCATCTATGAAAGAAATCCTGACCAGGGCATCAAGCTCCGATCAACGTCAAGGACAATCGCTCATGGTTTGCTATAAGGTCGATGACTTCAGAGTGGTGACAACTACTTGGTGCTGAGCAGAGACAGATGCATTCCACGTTTTGAACGCTCAGAAGATGGTAATAAGCAAGCTAGCGCTATAGCTCCAGTATCATCTTCAGGTCGTGTGATGATATCATTTTCGCCTTCCAGGAGCAAGATGGCCCTTAATGAACTCGAGAAGAACAAGCTGTCAGCTCGGGGTGGGTTGTCTCGTGGGTTATTGTTAGGCACAGTTTGGGTTGCACAGCTCATGAAGGCGTTAAACAACAAAGTATGCTAGCGATGAACGCCTCAGAAGCCTGGGGCTTGACCGCACTCGGGCGCAACCCTCTCTTGTCGTTGTTCTCAGTGTGATCGTGCTGCCGTCACCACGCCCACCTGCAAGGCACACGAATTTGTACATATCTGTTTTTGAGTACTTTCGTCTGTGATCGGAGGCCTCTCTTACTGTTTCACTTTCTCGGAGACAAAGGATGCAAGCTATGCAGTCGCTTGGAGGGGCACGGGTGCGGCATGCGGCTGGCGCTAGATGCCTCCTGCCTGTTACAAGGAGTGGGCTTGCTGGCAGGCCATCACACGGGGCCTGCCAGGCGGTGCGACAAAGTGCCCTGACAGAGCTGAGGCAGTTGATCAAAGGCCTGGAGAGCGAGCTCAAGATTGTGAAACCCACAGAAAAGGTTCCTAAAGTTGTGGCAAGTAAGGACGAGAGTTTTGTGGAGATACTGGAAGAGCCCATCAAGTCAGCCCCGAAGGACGTCCCCCAGGCGACGACCCCCCGCAACTTGGTGTTTGTGACTTCTGAGGTAAGAGTTTGCGGCGTGGTGCTCGGTATCATTGTTAATGGCCTCGCATGCAGCCTCATGCCCTCCCTATAGCCATATCTAGGTACAACTGGGCAATTCTGGCAGTACAGCATTTCCAGAATGGCCCGACCTGTAGTTAATGGACAACACGGCTGCATGCAAGCTCCGTAACAAACCAAATGTGTATTATGTGTTTCCTGTAATGCTTCATGGGACCCCATGCAGTATACAAACGGCAGACATCCGAGGCAGTCCTGGGTGCTGCTGCACCGTCTGGCCATATTCCCCATGTTGAGCCGCTGATCAGCTGCCAGGGTCTCTTAGCTCCCGTACAGGGCGCATCATTTAACTTGGTCCCTGCTATCACTGTGGTTCCGCAATGCTCTTGCAGGTTGCCCCATGGTCCAAGACTGGTGGGCTGGGTGATGTGCTGGGCTCTCTGCCTATTGCCTTGGCTGCACGTGGCCACAGGGTCATGGTGGTCACCCCTCGGTATGGCAATTATCCAGAGCCCGAGAACACAGGGGTGAGTTGTTCCAGCATCAAGGGATGCCTGTCATGCGTAGCTTCCTCAGCTTCCTCAGTCCTCAGAATGCTGTATGTAACCTGTTGCGACATGTGTCCAACATGCAGCGCATACCTGCTTACCTCCATATTCTGGCCTTGATGCGTACAGCTGAGTTCTTGCAGTAAACCATACAATTTGAACATTTACCAAGACAGTTTATTTCTGCAACACTGCTGCTCCAACGTCTGCAGGTAAAGGTAAACATCATGGGTGCCGAGGTCACCTACTTCCACTACAAACACAAAGGTGTTGACTGGGTCTTTGTGGATCATCCCAGCTACCCCAGGCCAGGAGGACTGTATGCAGATGAACATGGTGTTTATGGCGACAACCAGGTAGGGTCATGACAGCAAGCAGGTGGTCTACAGTGCACAGTTAGACAGACAGTACTGGGTTGACATGCCATGCCTGCCAAACTGACACAACCTGGCCATGTTTTGAGGCATCAGTGACAGGTGGTGAGGATCTTTGCCACGTCGCTGAGTGTGTTGTTGCACTGCAGTCTGGAAAGGGCTGACATATCCCTGCGCAGTCATGTGCCACAGGCACTGTCCAACCCTTGAGGCATGGCACTGGTGTGACGTTGCTGCTGACTGTGTCATATACTGCTTTCTGTTACATATGAGACCTGACGGACAGTATGCAGTGTGCAATGCCAAGACATCATCCTGGACACCCTGCTGTTCTTGCAGTTCCGATTCATGTTGCTGTCCCTGGCTGGCTTGGAGGCTCCTCTGCAGCTTCCCTTGGGCGAGAAGGGGCTCTATGGCCAGGACTGTGTGTTCTTTGCAAACGACTGGCACTCAGCCCTGGTGCCGGTGTATCTGGCAGCCAAGTATCGCCCACATGGAGTGTACACAAAAGCACGCAGCATTATGGCTATCCACAACCTCAGGCATCAGGTGAGCGCAAGCCTCGGTGCAAGCACCGTGAAGATAGGGCAAGGGGTGGGAAACGGGCTGCAGCCTGTTGTTGTAGTGTTTGATGCTGTTCATCATTCTGTCTGGGACTCTGAGCTTACCTGCCTTGTGCACTGCGTGCTTGTTGTGTTGCCTGCAGGGCGTGTTTCCTCCAGGCACCTATTCCTCTTTGGGCCTGCCTGATGAATGGTATCGTGAGTATCCAACCACTTTATGTGTGCAACAGCAACCTGCAGCCTGGCTGTGTCAGCATAGGCAGTTTGACATCAGTCCTTCACAGTTATGTCAGCTAACTGCCCTGCATGGATGAGGTTGCCGGAGCCGGCTGTTGCAGACTAGAGCCGGCTGTTCAGGCGTTGCAGGCAGTTTCCAGCATAATCTGTTCAGCGGCCAGCATCATCTGGTATGGGTCAAGCTAGATGTGTCGCCACTTGTTGCAATCTGACGCTTTCCTGCTGTTGTTGCTGCATGGTGTCAGATGCCATCGAGTACCAGTACCCTCCACACATGCGCCAGGGTTCTTACGCGGAAGAGGGACGTTCAGTGAATACACTCAAGGTGTGCAGCCTCCATTGTAATACACCAACTTGCCTGCAAGACCAGGAGACCAGTCGCTGCACAGCAGGGCAAGCGTGGAGTACTAGCTTGCTGCTCACTGCTAGAAGGCCTACTTGTGACACTAGATGATGTCAGCTGGTGTGTTGTGTGTCTGCAGGGGGGCATTACTGTTGCTGACAGGATTGTGACAGTCAGTCCAGGATATTCAGATGAAATCCGCACCTTCCTTGGTGGCTGGGGTATGGAGGGCATGCTCAGTGACCGTGGGCCGGTGCTGAGCGGCATTGTCAATGGCATAGATGAGGAGTGAGTAGTGCATTGCTGCTTCTGCTGCATCATTGCAACATCAGCAAGCATGTAGTGTTGCAGGTCAGTGTATCAGCTGCTTTTCCTTGGCCTACTGGTCTCTGTTGTCAGTAGCAGGCTGCATTAGGCTGCTGATGCTGACAGGCCTCCTTGCTGTATGCAACTGTACATACAGGGACTGGAATCCTGCAACAGACAAGTACCTGGCGAAGAACTATGACATCACAAGCTTCAAGGAGGGCAAGCGCGCCTGTAAGCTGGCACTTCAGGAGGAGCTAGGCTTGCCAGTGAATGCGGACATACCAATGATCGCATTTATTGGGCGTCTGGACTACCAGAAGGGAGCTGATATCATGCTGCAGGTGCGCAGGGCCGCATGAAGCAAAGCAGGCCTTTGCCATGTCATGCACGCTATGCATATTGGTACCTGAGTCTATTAGCACTTTTGCAGGTTGTTGACAGAGAGGCGCCGTGGCAGGTTTGATGAGTGCAGGTAGAAATATGCGGGCATGATGGAAATGTCTTGCTAAGTAAGCATCGTACTTGTGAATTCACAGGCTGCCCCATGGATGATGAGTCAAGGTGTGCAGCTGGTGTGTCTCGGCACAGGAGCCAGTGACCTTGAGGTGAGGAGCATTAGTCGTGATCCCTTCGTCACTAGCACATGTGTGTAGCTATGTAAGTGCATGATGCTCAAAGAGCAGCTGACCATCTATACGAGCTCGGCAAGGATTTTGAGACTGTTGGCTACTGGTGATACCTTTGTGTCTTTTCCATGTTGCTGCCCCTCTCCTTCTACAAATGTGATGCTGCTAGATCCTCATATAGTTTTATCACTGGTTGTTGCATATGCAGAATGGCCTTCGGTGGCTGGAGGCAGCTTACAGAGACCAGGCCCGTGGCTGGGTGGGCTTTAATGTGGCAATGAGCCACAAGATCACAGCCGCAGCAGACATCCTGCTTATGCCCAGCAGATTTGAGCCATGCGGCCTCAACCAGCTGTATGCCATGAGATATGGCGCTGTGCCTGTGGCACATGCAACAGGTGAGTCAAGTGGTTGAGCTAGGACTCCGGGCAGCAGGCTGATTTCAAGCCTGACAACCATGAGCAACTGCTTTCTTGGTCATGTGCATTTCCCAATTATGGCTGTGCGTACGTCAATTACACCTTCAATAGATTTCTAGACTGCCTCATGTTCTTGCATGTGTTGCTGTTCTACAGGTGGTCTGAAGGATACAGTGCTGGACTTTCATCCTGAGACCCAGACAGGCACAGGTTGGACGTACGACTACTGTGATGCAGCAGGCCTCATGCACGCTACAGGCTTAGCGCTCCACACACTGCGCAACCACCCGCAAGACTTTGAGGGCCTTCAGAAACGTGGCATGGAGAGGGACAGCAGCTGGAATGGTGCTGCAGAGCAGTATGAGCAGATCTTTGAGTGGGCACTCCTGGATGCACCTTATGCATGAGCGTCAAGCAGCCAAATACTTTCATGTGGACCTTCAGGCGCCATGTGTACCATAGCAGGTTGATGTCTAGGCGTGTTATGGCAATGCAGTGTACAAATTTACACCATATCATGTGAGGAAGTTGAGACAGTGAGTACTTGGTGAGGTGGGGGTGTTTACACGGCATTGTGGCATGATGTACTTGCGAAGCAGCACAAGGAGTGCATGGTGTGCAGTGGTTAGTGAAGTGGTGTTGCTGAGAGAGGGCCAGCTGCATGCAACAAGGCCTCACAGAAGTTGAAAATATAACATGGACGCTCTACTGCAGTGGCTGTTGCTTAAGAGGTTGTGAGTTCAGGTGCACCAGTGATGTTGCGAGGAGTTGGTCTGCATTTATATCTGCACTTATCACTTGAGTTTGAGGAGACATTGTGTTGCATTGTTGCACCACCTTGCATTGATCACTTCATATTGTGATGCGCAATGTGCCGTGGATTGTTTGTCAATGCGATTAACGCTGCATCAGGTGCATCTGTCTGGGCTTACATAGAACATCAGAGGATTCGTGCTGCAGGCAGTGTGGGATGGTAACTAATGGACATGCAGGTTGTGCAGGGGGCTGCATTGTACTGACACTGTGATAAGGCCTGACTTTGGAGTTGTTAGACAGACCTGTGTGCAGTTGTAGCAGTTGTGTCACTGGCTGATCTGGCTGAGCGTCACACAGCTGCCTGGGACAAGACATCATCCTGCAACAGTGGCAAGCATGGCACTGGCTACTTGCACAGGCATTAGGTGTTTGCAATACCCACATAATTGCATTTGGTGGACCACTTTGTTGGCAAAAATGGGCTGGTGCATGCTAGTCAGACTCTCTTGTTTGTGTGGCTGTTGGCGCTGTTTGGGTTTGTGATCCTCTGTAGCGTCTTCTCTTACTTGTTAGCGTCTCTTCTCTCTGTGCTTGGTCCATGCGCATCACAGGCTTGTTTGAGCTCTTGCCAGTGAGGTGCAATCCACCTGCAGAAGATAAGATGCATCTTGTTGCTGTCAACTGTGGCGAGGTTGCCAACCGCTTTGGCGGATCTTGTGTTTGATACTGCAAATATTCATCTCTGTGTGTGTTTGTGTGTGTGGCCTAGCTGTGTATTTGGTCAGTGCGATGCTGCCCTGTGTATGCGCTGCACCAGTGTGTAACCGCCAGTCACACCTCTCTTTGGGATGCATGGCATCAAGGGCTGGGATTGACAGGCCTGGTGGCTGCCATGTCAACCTTACAAGTGATGGTGTTTGTGTGCCCTGTTTGTCAACTGTACTGCATTGAACAGTTCTCATATGTTGATGCTGGCATAAGATGAAGTTCACCTAGTTTGTGTGTACGCTGTCTGTTATGTATGTTGTGATGCATTTGCGTTTGTAATGTTGCTCCTGTGGCAACTTGCCTTCAGACACTGCTGATGGACACTTGACTTGGTACTTACATTGACGATTGCAAGTCTATAGCAAGTGCCTGTTTGCTACTGGTTGATGAGGTGTAAGCTGCATACTTGAATCCTGCACTTCAGGATCATACAAGTAGCCCAGCAGGTTTTTTATGGGACAGGTTTAAGGTTACTGCATCTGTTGCCTGCAGCAGCTGTTGGCAAAGTGTACACTACATGCAGCTGTTGCATGCGATTGGTAGTCCTGCGTCCGGTGCAATTGTGCCCCATCCACATCAATTGCATGATGATGTGCTTGGCCAGTTGGTAATCCGACACACGTTGGCACCAAGCCCTCTGCTGACTTCACAGCAACTGGTTGGGGCTTCCAGGCCTCTATCTTAACTGATCAGGCTTACTGCATGGCGTTCAGTGGGCTGCTTAGCATCATGAATTGCGATATTATGCATGGGAATCTGAGCCTGTGTCATAGAGCTGCTCTGCCCAGCAAGCAATGGGCAAGTTGTTATCACTGATAACAACCTGGCAGGTCTACGATGCATGTGTAATGCATTGATCAGCCTGCTGATGATCGCACAATTCCAGCTAGTGGCGACGTACCCGTTGCATTGCTGTTGTAGTGCTGTAAGCATTTTCTCCAGTGGTATCTGTTGACTAGGTGTATGGTCAATATTGACTAGGGTTCATGGTCAATTGCATACTTGGTGCAGATTGACAGTTGCATAGAGATTCGTAAACCTTTGGCATCACCCAGCAAGCTAGGCCACATGCTTGGGTCACTGCGGCGACAATATCAACATTGTACTAGTGCGCTAAGCCTCATCGGTCCTGTTGTCGTACCAGGTGTGTGAGGTTGTCTATCCTCCCATCCTACTTACATTCAGCACAAGCATGAAGCATCTTGATACTCTCAGAGGCTCCCTGGGTGGCGGTCCCTTTGCATGTCAGCTCATCTGCAGGTTCCTCCAAAGATGTCGCATAGGCTCTTCTACACGCCAGGATCAATGAAGTATACAGCAGAACATGCGGTCGCAATCATCCATTTCGTCCATTGTGACAGACATTGACCCACTCCAGCCGCACTGCGGCTGATCCCTATGTCCTTGGCTGTGCCGAAGAGACAATCAGTAGTGAGTGGCTTGACCAGCTTGGTGTCTCTGATGGTAGGGGGCGTGAGGGCGCTGAAAAACCCTGCACACACGCTTCCCTCCAACTCGGTTGAGGCCCGCTGATGCTATCTCAAAAGCTTTCATGCATTGTGCTTAGGCCACTTATTCATGGTGTCTCTGAGGTCTGCCAGAATCTGCACTGCAGGTTGATGCACTGAGAAACCATTTTGACACTTTGGCAGAATGTTGGTCGACTGTCATTGACGGTGTTACTAATAGTGTTGGTAACATTAGCCACCTGCAAATTAACTGTAATGTTCCCCTTTCCATGGTGAAATCGTGAGATTACCAATCCGGGGAATTGCTGAGAATGTTTCCAGCACGCGCCGCAGAGTTGGCAACTCTGAGTGCAGTGCACAAGTGGTCTCGGCTGTCCCTTCATCATTATGTGACACCTGCCCACACACACAATTATACGACAAGCGCAATTCGCGGCCGCCAAGCCAATCAGCACCGCCACTGGCACAGCACACAAATGACCAGCCGCGCCTGCACAACCTGTTCCTGCCCCCACCAGCAGTTCTCCAACCAGCAAACACCCAATATGTATCAGTAGAAACAGAATTACAGCAAAAAGCACAACTAGTGTACACAGGATGATACAAAATTCTCTCAAACGCCTCAATTTAGCAGCCACAGAGCTTGCATGCATGCAGGGGGCAAGCTAATGTGCTTGTGTGCGGCAGTTGAGCTGCTGCCTACAACATGCAGATGCAGAATGAGCCACTGGCTACAGAACTTGACAGATGATGTGTGCATGACCCTGACCACATCCAGACATTCTAGAACACAGCACACAATGTTCTGTGATGAGTCATACAGTGTGTTTTCTCCTGCCTGTGCAGCATGCACCCTCGACAAGCCCTCGAGACAGCTGCTGGTGCCACAGTGCGTGGTGAGAGACAACAATCATTGGACGACAGTCATTCCTGTCGTGACACACCAAGACTGAGATCACAAAGGTTCTGTCCCTCGGTTGCTTTGAGCAGGCTGCGACACCAACCCCAACCTACTACTTGCTCCTGATGAGACACCCCCCAGCTGCCTTATCTCCCAGACAAGCTGGCTGCATCCAGTCACCACATCACTGCTGTTATGATCAACTGGTCCCAACAGGAGAGGCCGACAGCATTACCTGGATCTACCACCATGTACACACATTTCCTGACGCTGCTGTGCTAAGGACCTGCTGCAGGAGCTACTTGTGGCTGCCTACATGGCAGTCCTTGTGCCAAAACTTGCTTGATGAGCCAAGCCACCAGCAGGCTGCCTTGACCAAGCTGCACCATGTTCTTTAAGGGGCCATTGAGATACCTGCAATATCTCAGCAGCAGCTAGATGGAGCCTGAGCCCAGCGTTTCAGCTAGGGGGCCAGAAAGAATTGGCGACCTTAACGCCTGACAGCCTGATGCCCAGCACTACCGTTAGTCCTACGATGATGCAGCAAACGTCACCAAACAGGGAATCACCCATCAGCGTGTCCAGCAGGCTCCACACCCCCCTCCAGAAAATGATCACTCCTGTTACTGCTGTAAGTGTAACACCAACGCTCTGGAGGTCAGCCTCGAGCTGCAAGGCAACAAGGCGTCGAATCCTCAGTTATTTCACACGACAGTGAGCAACAGGTGGCTGTTGATAGAGATACGTGCAAATCTGGTAGCACGCTTACAGCACTTGCTAGGTTGACTCTGCATATTTCTGTTTTCAACATCCTGGCTCAACATCCTGGCTCAACATGCTGAATCAATGCTACTGAATGACGCAAAGCCACACCTTATGCTCAAACTCTGACAATACATCCCTCGGCACAGGAGTCTGCAACTGTTGGTGGTCTTCTTCGACTGGTGGCTCAGATGCTGCTGTTGTTTCTGCAGGTTCGTCGATAAGCTCCCGCGCAGTGGATGTAGCGGGCTGTGTGTCAAAGGATTGAGCAACACGCAACAGACTTGATGCAGACGACCGCGTAGGCAGACCCAGCTGTATGGACCTGAGCCTGCAGCTATGCTTGAAACTCAACAATGCCTGACGCTGGTAAGCAATAGTTGCGATTGAGGGCCCCAAAACCATCCCAATTGCAAATTCTAGCAGAGAGTGCACTGATTAGCTGGGCTGAACGCCAAACCAAGGAGACTGGGAACGTGCACTACAAATAAGCTAGAAGCGCGTCTAATTTTGGACTTGATAGACAAGACAAGCGGATGCGTGTGTACTGCACACCAGGTCATGGCTTTCGCAGGCTTTCGAGCTGTCAGTACCCCACGAGCTGGAAGGTATACGCAAGCAACGGACCAGGCAGCAGGGGTTATCAAACGCGTGTAGATTATCTGTTTGCAACCGTGAACAAGGTGGTGCATTGACAGCAGGCGCCTGCATCGTCCGCGCGTGTCCTTCAATTGTCAGCATGTCAGCCAGGACGCATCAATAGGCCATCTTGGTTGTTCGAATTATGCCAACGACTGGAGGCAGCTGCAGCCACCTTTGTCGCAGCAGCATGAGCATCAGGCCCCTGACTGCTGCACTGCCAGTGAGCTGCTCCTCATGGCTGCAACATGTCGTGAGCGATCGCAAGCCCCATGCAAACCGCAGGCTATGCAGTACACGGTCGAATGCAGAACGCCAGACAAGGCCAGGCAAGGTGGCAGTTGTGCTGTGGTAGCTGTGCTGGCTTTATTGTGTACTGCTCTGTGGCACTGATGTGTTGATGTGACTGCAGCCAACGAATATTGCTGACCTAGAAGGCTCTCCATTCTTTGAGCTTGGTTTGAAAGACATCCAAGACGGGGTGAGCCTGCTGGTATGCCTGTGGAACTTCAGGGTGCTGTGCTATGAGACTGTGTTGCATGCCTTCATTGCAACTTTGAAATGCCACCTGTGCCCTGCAGAGATGTCCCTACATGAGCAGCTCAGACACAGCCATATGCAGCCCGCAGCAGCAGGAGCCTTCTCAGCTTCTCTGCTTGATGGCAGCTGTGGTCCACTAGCTGCTTATATTACAGTTTGATCCAATTTCTGCCGCCTGTAGATGGGTCGAACACGCGTACGTCAGCATGTCAACCCCCTTGCCAGCCAGTTCCAGCAGCCAACTCCTTCGCCTGACTGGACGCAGCTCTATAAGGACCCCCAGCTGCCACTGTTTGTGGACATGGGGTGTGGGCCAGGCAGGTTCCTGTTGTTGCTGTGCAGGAGACACCAGCAGCTGCAACAACCCATGAACTATTTGGGGCTGGAAATCAGACAGCCGGTAGGGCTTGGCACACTTGATGTATCACAAAATACCGTCTGCAGCGCCCTCAGGCAGTCACAGTGTGCTTCTGAAGTTTTGACATCTAGACTCACATTTTTCTGTCAAGTTATTGTGTAATACAAGCAGAGCACGGTGCCGAACGCATTCATTCCATAGGTGTGCAAACTTACAAGAATACAGAGAACAAGCACCCTTATGCAACGTTGAGCAACGCTGTCCTCCATCCTTGTGTTGATTTTGTTCCATGCAGCTTGCTGAGAGGGCGAACAAGTGGGCACAGGAGCTCCAGCTGGACAGTCACGTACACTACCTGTTCACCAATGTCAGCGTGTCACTAGCAGGCCTGCTGCAGGATTATCCTGGCCCCATTGATACTTTGGCAGCCCAGTTTCCTGACCCGCTGTTCAAGAAGCGCCATAAGAAGAGGCGTATGGTGCAACAGAGTGTGGTGCAGGCTGCACGGGAGCTGCTCAGGCCAGGAGGTAAGAACTTGGACAAACCAGCCAGATGTACTGCACACTTCCGCACAATCAGATCGTTGCTGTGCTGCAAAGGATGAGCCGATCATGCTTGATACACCATGAGGGCAAAAATACACAAACCAAAACTTTGATTCTGATGCAGCTCAGCAGCGATAAAATCACCAACGGCATCTCATCCTTGTGTTGCTGACATGTTACTGGGTCACTGTTGTAATATTCATGCGTTTTCTAATCCTCTGAAATGTTCTGCGATGGGGCTGTCTGGGTTCTCGTGGTTGCAGCTCCTTTCGTAGTATTAAGAACTCTCCTGCTATTCCTGTGTTGTGGGATGTGCTCTGGCTGCGGCCCACTCATCATCGTTGTTGTGCGACATGTTTCAACAATTCTGATAGCCCTCAGGATGTTGAGCATACTCCTGGTCTTTACATGGTCGCTTGTGATCGTGGCAGGACGGCAAAGCTGCATAGACAAACAGTGTTTGTGGTGTCCCACAGGTACTGGCATCTGATAATCAAGGGCCATTTGCAGTACACTGCCAGATTTCATACCTGAAGCAAGTACAGATAATGCGCTCTGCCTCTGTTGCTGGTGCGATACCACCATTCCTGTTGTGCAGGTCACATATTCCTGCAGTCAGACATCTACGATGCAGTGGCTGCCATGCGTGACGAGTTTGAGCAGCATGCTGGCGATGTGTTGCAATTGTCAACCCTGCACTCAACAGCAGCAGTGTTCAATTGGACCAGGGAACAGGAGGCAGCAGCACAGGGAGAGGCGGCAGCAGCAGCTGCTGAGCAGACCTCAAATGCAGCATCGCCGCAGCAGCAGCGGCTTGCAAGCATACAGCAGCAACAGCAGCAACAGCGGAAGCAGGCTGTGAGTTTGCTGCAGCAGAAGGAGGAACTTGAGGACACCACAGGAACATTAGCAGCAGACGCAGATGCATCAAGGATTACAGAAATGTCAGCAGTCATTGACTATAGCAGAGTTGGTGAAGTGGCTGGAAATAATGTGCAGCTGACATCTCATGCTGCAGTTGCGTCAGAAGCCAACAGTGCCCAAGATGATTTTGTGTCGCAATGGGCTGCAGGTGGCTGGCTGGTGGACAACCCTCTTGGTGTGCCAACAGAGCGTGAGCACTATGTGCTGACACAGGGTGGCAGGGTGTTCAGGGTGCTGCTGGTGAAGCAGTAGGGGCTGGCAGGAATGCCAATGCTCAACTGTGTGAGCGCGTCACATGCTCAAATGTTGCATTATGCCTCTAAGAGGCAGAACCTCTACGGACATTGGTGGGTGTATTTATGTGCAACTCTGCCAATGGTTCCAACTTTGCAGTTGTCAACATTATTCTGCAAGCTCTAATCGGCTGTGGCTCAGCTCGCTTCAGAGGTGGCACGCTGTGTCTGAGAAGGCTCCAGCTACCTTGAGATCACGGTGATCTCTTTTGCTAGTGTGACAGCTGCAGCACTGCAACAGTACTCTGTTGGATGGCAGCTCAGCCTTCTGCTCATGTACAGTGCTAGCCAAGCAGCCTCAGGCAACTCTCCATCTTCTGGCTGAGCTGTCAACACGTGTCAAGTGTGGGCAGCAGCACCGCTGTCATTCCCCATCGGTAACCTTGCTATACAGAAAGGATTATGCCACATGCCCCGTGTAGTAGCTGCATCATGATGCATCGGCAACCACAGCCTGTTGCCTTCACAATCATGCTCACTGAAAATTTGGCACAAAGCCATTCATCTGTCATTTGATATGCAACTTGCACAATACAATCGTCACCATGACCAATCAGCACCCACCGGTTCACATGACAGTACTGTCAGCAATCTGCCACTGCACTGGACTAGTGCAGCACTGGCAAGTCGCTGATGCATCAAAACCCGGATTCATGTGTCATCTCATGATCAATCATGATAGAATTGGCAATGATGGGGTGATGTCGCAGGTTTGATTGCAACCAAAGGCGGTCACCCAGCAGCAATTATACGCCTGGGACCGCACACACACAACAATGACTGGCATTCCACCTTGTTTTCAAAACACTATAGGCTGTAGTGACATGCATGCCCAACTTAAGCCCGCACACAACACATTCCCAACATTTCTAGCCCAACAAGCACATCTGACTGATACACACCTCATGGTGCCACCTGCACAGGAGGGAGCACCAGTGATACAGAAGGACACTCCGACTGTAACCGCACTAAGACTCTTACTCGCAAAAGTGCTGCCAGCAGGCAGTTGTAGGGCATTGCAGCCCTACAGTGCACTGTCCCACCCTCCCTGAAACACACATATCGACACGAATACACTACACTCATTTTACAGATACACATACAGGTTCATCACTCGCAATGCACAGTACAAGAATTCGCTGATGTATCTTGGCAGCTGCAGCAAGACCCACGCCAGTTGATTCAGGTGTTTGTGCTAAGCACACCCAAGAGTGCAGTGCCTTGCAAGTCTTGCTATCCATAGTAGCATGGATGTACAGCTGGCGTTGCTGCCACTGGTTGTGGAACACCTGTTCTTGAGGAGCATATCTCATCAGCTGCCATGAAGGAACATTTCAGTCACTGCATAATTCATCCTGAGAAACAGGGAATCTCTTATGTCGGCATGCTGTCGTTGTCATCGCTTAAGTTGGTGCATTGCCACGTCAATTAGTTCCCTTATCTGTGGGTAGTTTGCTGCCAGTGAACGAAGAACAAACACTGCACCCTTGAAGGTGATATAGGCGGCACCTGATGCAGCACACACACATGGACAGCAGAAGCAGGTCACTTCAACTGATTGTATTGTTGGAACACCTTCTTGGTCAGTAATGACGGCTGGCAACAGCAATCACTTTCATACCTTCTCATCTTACTATCTCACAACCTGGACGCTGCAACGGATCTTCACATTGACTGTTGGTATACAAGCCTGAATAGTGGTGCCTTCAGAATCTGTTGATGTGCAGAGGCTTGGAATCCTGATGCTTCTAGCCTCTATCTATGCTGTAGACAACATCCTAGGTAGTTCGATTCTACCACTCCATGACAAAGTGTACCATTCCAGCCACAGCCGGCAGCAATCCAGTTTGCAACAGCCAGACCAAAATGGTAAAAAGGGCAACTCGTTGCTTTGCATGTGGATCACGATGGCGTGATAATGCGGGTGTCACACATGCATTGAGTATGGGCTGGCAAGTGGGACACACAACACTTACCAAAGGGCAAGCCCAGCACCACCAGCACCAGGAGCACAAGAAGCAGACTCGCCAGAATTGTCTCCATAGTATCCCACACAAGCTTTCTAAGCCTAGGCACAAGCAGCATGACCAATGCTGTTGCGAGTATGGCGGATGTGATTGCATTGTCTGGCAGCTGTGCTACTGCTGTATGCCAGAGCTGACTGTAGATGGCCATGACACTGATGTTGGCAGTCACAGAGTTGTTTGTACAACACAATAATAAGCAATGTGCACTTGTGCAAGCCGCACCGCTGTATGCGGGGATGACAGAAAAGCGAGTACCGGACCGTGTCAGCACCACAGCAAGGAAGAGAGCCCATATGGGCTGCAGAGGTCAAATAATTATCAAAAACACAATGTCAAATGTTGAATCTTGATGATCACAGATAATTCAGCCTTGACCACTTGTTGTCGCGCGGTTTTATCTCCTGTGAGGTCTGTTGTTTTGACGTGCACGCCACGCGTCAGCTGTGTCAAGCAGCTTGCAGTGCAGCGCAAGTTGCAGCAAGCTTTACTGGTGTTGGGTTGTACGCGTTGGATCCAGACGCACCTGGCGCTGAGCCTGCTTGACCAGTCGAACCAGTGCTGCACTGTGAGCTCTGCTGGTCTGCTGCAACATTGGCAAACCTTACAGTCTATCCGTCTTGTGAGTTGTCATATAAATCATACCTCAGACTCCATCAAGACTATGGTCACCCCTCAGCTGATGCCGCAAGCCAGGGCGCTTGGAGGAGTTCAAAGGCCCGTGATCAGCAGTAAAGTGAGAGGCTTTGTGCCTCGTTTCACTGCTCAACGGCTCGGAAAGGTGCAAGCTGCGGCAGACAGCAGTGCTGAGGGAGTACAGGTAACCAGGACTTTTCCGGCAGTTCGGCCTTACGAGCTGTTGTTTCTGCAAACGTTTTAAGCCAATGCTGTTGTATTTCTGGTGCATAGCAGCATCGTCCTCCGTGCTGCTCTTCACGATCGCTACCATCTGTCCTGTAGAACACATGTTCGTTCGTAATTTGCTGCAGGCAACACAAGTTTCTGCGGTCCCGGATGCGGAACAACTTGCCAAGAATCTAGAGTTCGCTCAGAAGACAGCATCCAGGAGGCTTCAGCGCCGCAGGTGTGGGATGTGTGCCTGCCACAGCTTCAGCAACCCGCGAATGCACAGCAACTGCATTGACCACAAGGCAACGGTGCTTGAGCACCTGACTCAGATCAAATCACAGTTTACTCAACAATTCATCGGCTGCAGTCATTAGTAACTGTGCATCAACAGCAAACAAGCACGCTATTGACAGCCTGCATCTAATGCGCAGTGAGCACCGCTGGTGCTGTTCACAAGCAACATCATCTGCAGCACCTGAACAATGTGATACATTCATGTGCAGTGAGAGACTCCCTGCACCAGTCTACAGCAAGTGTTTATTCTTAAATGACTCTGGCAGTATGCTTGCTCAGCATTTCCGTAAGTAGTCCGCACCATGTACACCCCTCTGCAACAAGCTGCTAGGCCGTGCAGTGCAACTACTGCTGGTTACATTGCATTTTGTTGCAGTGCATGAAAAACTGCCCTTTCCTGCTGTTTTGGTGCATGACTGGCTGTCCTGCAGGCAGCAGCTAACGTACCAAGCCTCAGCAATTGCAGCCACAGCAGGAGTCTCAGCTCTTGCCATCTTTGCCACCTACTACAAGTTTGCCCAGCACATGACAACAGCAGATCAAGCATTCCCCTGGGTCGACATGGCTGGCACCCTGGCGCTGGTAATCGGTGGTGTTGTGGGAATGGAGATGTGGGCCAGGTGGGCCCACAGGGTGCTGTGGCATGACTTCCAACCAGGATGGTCCCTGCATAAGAGCCATCATGAGCCACGCATTGGACCCTTTGAGGTGAGCCAGTCAGCTTGCTGTGTGCGAAAATGCAGGACAGGGCAGGATTGTTGCTATTCTTGAGCTGACAGCAGGGATCTGTGCTGTGCCAGCTGCTGCAGCTCCCTGGCAATGGTGCCAGGGTGGCAATGGGGGTTGGTTTGTCCAAGGCGCCGCACCAAGACTGTGCGCAGCACAGCTGTCTTGTTGTGGTAGCATTCATTGTCAAACTTTGCTGGCTGGCAGATGATGGCAAATCTATCCTTTGATGCAGCGTCTGCTGCATGATGCAACTTCTTCCCTTATCGCTGATGCCAGCAATAGCCAACCGGGTACTGTCCTCATCTGCACCTCTGTTGTCAGTGAATGTCAAGATGGTCTCCAGATATACCTGAGTCTCAGCTGCATCCCAACTCATGAGCCTGTCAGTCTCATTAACACACTCTCATGTCTTTCACGTCACCTGTCCTGCAGGCAAACGACGTCTATGCCATCATTAATGCAGTGCCAGCCATGAGCCTGTGCCTCTATGGTTTCCTCACCCCAACTCTTAGTGGCAGCCTCTGCTTTGGAGCCGGCCTGGGTATCACACTGTTTGGCATTGCGTACATGTTTGTCCATGATGGTCTGGTGCACAAGCGCTTCCCCACTGGCCCCATTGCTGAGTTGCCGTACATGAAGCGTGTGACTGTGGCCCATAGGCTGCACCACTCTGAGAAGTATGGAGGAGTGCCCTGGGGCCTCTTCCTTGGACCTCAGGTGGGATGATGTCTGCAATGACACAGGGACTAGACATCACAAAGCTGCAAGGCAATTTTCAATGTTGCCACTTAAGCCATGTAGTGCTTGTGCCCAAACTGCTGTTTCCAACAGAGCTTGGATGGTCCGTGCATCTGCAAGTGAAAATCTGGTTGCCTTAGGACAGGCGTGCTTCAGATTCACCTTCTGAATGTCTTTGGTGTTGTATGCGCCTAGCCTGTTTGAAGCGAGCACATACAGCACAGTACAATGTGTTCCGGGTGTGATTTTAAATCATAATTGTCCTTGTTGTTGCTGCAGGAGCTTGAGGCTATCGGCGCTGGTCCTGAGCTTGACAGGATGGTGGAGGAGCTGGAGAGCAAATCACTTGCACCAAGCAGGAGGTGAAAGGCATGTCTTCTTCAGCAGAACTGCCGCGCCTCCAGGGCTTCAGCACCTGTGTTGGGGGACTGGGACGCATCCTCCTGTGCCGAGAGCCTTTTCTAGCCTATGGTGGACATCCATCAGATATTTGTTGCTGCTCAATCAGCTGCTGTGCTGGATTGAAGCTCATCAGCTCACCTACAGTGCAGCTCCGGCAGCAGTTGCCTGCTGCGTGTTCACTTTATTGCAACTGAATCATGTGCCGGCAATCTTTACTTGTTGGGGCTGCAAAGGTTCAGCGGGTTGGTCAGGGAGCTGTTCTGAGTTTATTTGATGCCATCGAGGGATGAGGACGCTTTTTGTTTAATGGTCTTCAGCTGATGGATAATTGGCAATGTCCCTCTGCATGCAGCTTGCAGGGAGTGTGCATCATTGACAGATTTGTGGCAGGCTGTTCAGTTGTTGGTGTCACTGGTCTGAGAATACATGGCTCGTGTCATCTCAGTTGCTGTGCTTCCAGCTCAAGAATCCCACCACAGGCTTTGTGATCAGGGTTGTGTCATTGATGGCATGATGGTGCATTTGACAACCTGGGGCTGCTGTGAAGACGACGCAGATGTCCAGCAGCACTTTGCAGGTTTGTGCTGAAGGAGCCCTGTGGCTGTGCTATTCATGAGGCATGACCTTCTGACTGCATTCACAAGAGCAACAAGGGATACTATCATCAGCACAAGGGCAGGAGCATCAGTGTGTCGCACAGAAGTAGTGTAGTGCTGCATTCTACAGACTGCACTCATAAAGCTGCACAGTGCCACATGGCCACCTGGAAGAATAAGCGAGTGTGCATTAGTTTTTTTGTAGGGCTCATTGTTGCAGTGATAGGTGTTGTTGGCATGCTGTGCTTTTGGTCGTGCTCTCTGTCGGCCCCCTCCTCCTATGCTGCAATGCTGCACTTGCAGGATGATGCAGGGCTGCAAGCAATGTTGTGACTGCATTCAGGGTGTGACTGCATTCAGCAGGTCTTATGGTGATGACTTACTCATGTCACACTTGGTGCTGTTCTGCTGTGGGTCATTGTCAGCTGCGTGTGGCCTGGAAGATTGCCTTTCAGTGAGCTAGATATGTGCTCGGCCATGTGACATGAGTACAGTTTGATAATACTTATTTGGCATGTGCTCCTGTGCCCGCCTCAGCTGCATCCTTTGGCAGCCTGTGGCAGCACCCTTGCACCCTCCTGGGCGCTTGACAAGCATAATTTGGGTGCACACACCGGTGATATATCTCTCTCTTTTTGAGGTTTTTAGCTGCCATATTGGTTGGCTTTTAGCTAGCGCTGAAGATATTTGTACAGGTGCAGTATTTGGTGCCTGTTTTGAGTGGCTGCAGCAAGTTTCCTTGCATACCTAATGAGGCAGACGCCAAGATATGTAGGGGCGCTTTGCGATATATGCTGATACACATGACTTGTCGCTACTGCTTTGAAAACTACCAGGGCTGCTTTAGACTCCTCGGCAAGACGAGCAATTCACAGCAGGTCACTGTCAGGATTCGGCCCTTAACCCTCTTCTTTGTCCTTGACATAATTAACCCTTTACAAGATACTAGGGTTTCAATGTAGGCATATGTGCCAGCAGGTGCATGCAAACGCATGGCACTGGCATTTCTGTGGCAGGTTGTGCACCACTCGTAATTGATGATTCGGCAGCATTGCTCATGGCTATGCACGAATGTAAGCGGCTGGCACTGTTTTCGCCTGGAGGTCTGACGGTGACTATGCAGCGGTTGCCATGGCATGAATCCAGATGAGCATCTCAGCAGGTTGCAAGGTGTCAGCTAGTGCTTATGAATCCTTCTCTCGTTTATGAAGGCAATATACCATAGCAGCGGCTGGGAAGAATGTCGGTGCCTTGAGTGGCTTTGACCTGCTTGAATGTTACAGCTTCCATACATGTCATGCCATGGCTGTGTGCAACTGCACTGCTCAGTAACCCCTGCATTTGCATGGTTAAGGGCTTCATCGGCATCTTTTCTAATTTGCATCTTATATTGGGCGGAGCACCACAAAGCATACAGTTTTCTGGCCATTGCCTGCTGTTTTTTTGGGTCTTTGTGTTGGGTATTTTTGTACTCCTCTGGTATGGCCCTGCGTCATACCTTGAGCAGGCTGCACTACTGAGCTGGGCTTGTGCATACGTTGTGCAGGTGGCTGCAATGCCGCTGCCTTATGGGAGCACCGGTGTGCACCAGCAGCTGGTGACAAGCACGCTGGCTTACCATTTACCAGATTATATCATAGGGGCCAATATAGCAGCAGCAGCTGCTGCATATCGTACCGGCTCAGTTCAAAATTTTTTAATGCTCCAAGCATCGTTCATTGTTCTCCTCTGCACGGCGTGCAAGCATCGACAGAGACGCCCTCATGATCAGGGCACATTCCAGAGTTTTGTTTCTCAGAGGGCCCTAGGGGAGATGTTAGCGTAGCACGGTATGGATGCTTTTATTGACTCTCCACACGCATATCAAACTGGATAGCTTAGCCAACGGGCATGACGCAACAAATACAACTTGCAAGTCAATTGATCATGAATTGATCAAATCAAGAAAGTTCCTTGGTGACAGCAATTGAAGCCGGCATTTCATTACAAGAATGATCGCTTGTCATTTGGCACTGACATCAAGTTGAAAATTGCGGTCTTGCTTTTGACCGTACGTTTGACAACCGCACTTCATGCCGTGCACGTGCTGGATGTCATGGCCACTGAGAACTTCTAGTGGTACTTATTCATTATTTGATTGCGGATGGGAAGGAATTGTAGCAGACACGGAGCGACATCAAGAACGCCGTTAGGAAGCATATGAAACTACGTAGTTTATACGTAGTTATACGTAAACGCAGAAACATCGGTCTGAGCCTCAGTTGGCACGCGAGCTCAGTTTGACCGGGTCAGAGTCGTTAGGTTGTTTGCAGACAATAGTGAAATAAATAATAAACGACCTCACTTGATTCTCGCTTGAGCATGTCCTGTTGCCAGCTTCTCCAGCAGGCTGCAGCTGCTTCGCTGTGTCCATCATCAGATCTGATGATCTCTAGAGGGTCCCATGCATGCAATGCAGGAGGATTAGAGCATGAACAGGCACAAACAGCTAGCAACATGTCCCCCTTGCCTTGGTCTCGCCGTTTGACCGCTATCTACTAAGCTGTGCCTATCACTGCTGCCATCATCATTTATGTAAATGACCTGGCAAAACCAACCGTGGTGTCAGTACATCATCTACTTGCTCGTCGTGTTGTCTAACATGGCCATCAGGACGTGCACAAGTCGTGAGCTCACAACCTCGAGGCCGACCGACCCGGAGCTCGAGCTCCGGCAGATCACCCCCGGGGGTGCATCGGGCCAGGAACCCGTTTAAACGGCGAATTTGCCTGCACCGTACGTAAGTAAATTATACGGCGCATGCTGCAGCACATGCGGAGTAGTGCGACGTATATGCATAGTGACAAGTGTCCCGAGTCAGGGCCAAAACTGCTCATACGCGTGCCGTACGGCACATCAAGTGATAGAAAGAACAACAGCAGCACACCAAGTTGATTGCGTTGGCGTACGCAGAGAAAACACAGCTTGTATGTACGCAGCATTCCATGAAATCCCGCGAAATTGGCAGTACGTGCTACCCCAATGTTCATGACGTAACATACTGGAAAACGTTACTGCCAGAGTCGATCCGACCAGCAGGTCAAAACCACGATATGCGGCTGTCACTTGCACATAACACCATACGGTATTACTACCGGGGTACCCCCCGGAGGCTCCTTTGGGTTCAAGCACCATGCACTGCCTGTGGCACTTTCAGCAAGCACGGCAATGCTGGCCTTGTGCCCCTTTTACGGTGCAGGGGCAGCTACCAAAAGATGCATCGCGAGCTCATCAAGACCAGGCTTGCTCAAGGTTTCTGTGCAGTGCGCAAAGGCAGATTTACAATGGTCGTACCATACCACAGAGCCCAGCTGATGATGCACATACATCTGACAGATCTACAGTAAGACACCACAACTGCCTTCTGACGCTGTATATGTGCCCTTAGCACTTTGTGGTGCTGCTGGTGCTGCTGCTCCTACCGCTCCACACCCATGGCTGCCTGTCAGCGAAACCGCCAGTAATGTGAAACAGCAGGCCTCTGATACCGAGGCAGGTCTCCAACCATCCTGGCCAGTTGAAACCAAAAAACATGACACAAACAGCCTACAGTACACACAGCGAATCCAGCACGGCTAGCTTAGTTGTTCCATGGCTCGGCCCAGAAAGCGACTGAAGGTACCTTGTCCTTGCTGTCCTTCTGCAGGGCATTCTTGGCCTCCAGAATGATTGGCAGGATGCACAGCAGGACAACGGTCAGGCAGGTCTCAGGGCCAACCTCGCTGGTGTAGACTGCATGAGAGAAAAGCAGCAACCAAACAGCAGTACAGTGAGGGAGAGCTCACCAGGGACACACCTTCGAGCCCTCTTCAGGCCAGCACGGTACACAAGAGAAGTGATCAGACAGATACAAGAGATCATAGACCAGCTGAATGGAGTGAGCGTCATGGATCATGTGGACCTGGAACAAACACTTTTGAAAGGACCCTCAGAAGTTGGACAAGGTGTGCATCACCTGGCTGCTGGAAGGACCTAGCCTGGCTGAAGCAAGTTACTTACTGTTGTTGTGCCATGGGTCTGCAATGTGGTCCTTGAGGCAGTCAATGGGGCCCTTGCCCTGCACTGCTGCCTGGCTGCAGAAGCCCACAAATGCAAGCATAGCCAGACGGCCGTTCTTCAGCTCCTTGAGGCGGGTCTCATCGCTGCGCATGTTGAGTGGGTCAAAGGGGAAGCTGCCCAGAACACCAGTCTACACAGGCATGGACGGAACACATGGGTGAGAGACAGCTGGTTCCAGCAATGCTTGGTGATGGGGTGAATGCAGCACATAACAGGCCACACCTGGGCATCTGAGCATACTGCCTTTGCACAGTGTGTGGAAACTGGACAAGCAGCAGTGACCAACACCCTAATCAACAGACAAGCTATGCAGGTTACTACTGCTATTGACAACACTACATTTGTTGCTGGTCCAAATACTGCTGCTGCTGTGAGAAGCTGGTGAACGCACTGCTGAGTTACAGTCCTGGGGCATGCCATTACAGAATGCCATTACAATCTGCTGAGGGTTGACCTGCAGGCAACTGTGGGACTGACCTCGCCAGTCCTCTTGTATCCCTCGTAGCGCTTGCTCTCCAGGACGGCAAACACAGCAACCTCAATGGCCAGCAGCACTTTGAGGTCAATGGGGTAGCTCTGCACGCCACAAGACAATTGGGATCAGCGAGTGCTCTTGGAACCTGTGCATGGTGTCTCAGAACTGCCAAGCTGGCATGCATGCACATTGTCAACTACACACTGCATCTGAAGGTAGCTGCACCCTCCTTGCTGCGCAGCCTTCTGCCGCTCCTGCAGCAGGATCCATTGCTGGCTGTTCAAAGCAATAGAGACTGCAACCTGCTGGGCTGACGTCACATGTCTGACTGGTGTTTCAGGAGACCACTCCCCCCCATGACAGGTCCAAGACTCCCTTTTGAATTGAGAATACTCAAGTACAACCTGGGAGTACTTGAGTACAACCAATTACTGCAATTTCCAATGCTATTACATACCAATTATGGCTACTGCAGCATACTATGGCTGTGAGTCAATGTGGTCTGGCCTACAGCAGATTGACCTGGCAACTGGTTGCCAAGGATCCACATGCCAAACAGGGCACATTTTCTGCTGATGACGGCAAAGCCCCGAGGTCGATGCCCCTTGAGTCATTCACTTCCTGAATCAGACCATGACTGCTATACTGTGGCCGCATGGTGGCCAGCTGTCAGCCATCATTTACTGCTGCTGGCCCTCAGCTTATGTCTCCTACTCTTGCTGTCTGCTGATCCCTGGTGGGCATCGGCTCAGGGAATCGTATGCTCATCTCTTACCTCGGCACCAGCGAGCCAGAACTTTGGCAGACCCACGAGGTCTGTGAACAGGATGCCAGCAACAGCTGCCATGGCCCAGCGACCATTGGTCAGCTCACCCTCCCTGTACCACTTCAGGTTCTCAGGGTTGGTGCCCAGGCGCAGAGGGTCGAAGCCTGCCATCAAGCGTCATGAATTACAAGCGGAATACAATCATCAAGAACCCGTTGATAATGACGGGCTAGATACATGCTCAGTCCACCTGATCACAGCACTGCTGCTGTCTCCGGACCAGAATCTCAATATGCACGTTTGCGCTTGCATACAAAGTACTTACCGTAGTCACCGAGCATGGTACCATCCAGGTGGGCTGGGGGAGTGGCTCCGGGGTACCTATCATGACACCAGCGAGGTCAGCATCGATGCTAGCAGGAGCGAACTGCCCGCTGATGTGCCAGCTGTAAGCACACCATGTTGGACGAGACACCGCACGGACGACAGTGCTTGAGCGAGTGGCAGCGCTGCGTGTTGCCACGCGGCCAGAGAGAGCGGTCCTCTGCATCAGGGCTGCCATTTTTGTACTGTAGACTGGAGATCGTGATGCAAGCACCGCTTCTAAAACTGTCACCGTGCTGACTCTCCTTTCTCAGGCCCAGGGATTGCTGGGCAGTGCTTTGCCAAGCTGGATCCACCGCGTTAAACCCTCGCTGAGCGAGATCCCCCGCGCTTCAGAGCTTGGTTCATACTGTTGATATCACTGGTGAATACTTGTGAGCTTGGGCCTTTTGATGATGGCTGCCGCAGCCATTCGCAGTTGGTTGGGATGGCTGAGCTGCTGAAATGCTGGGCGCGGTGTACATGTTATGCAGGATGCCATGGTCTCTTCTATTACAAAGAGTAATTACATCCGCTTCACGCATGTTTGTGATGCTATTAGACCTCTCAGGCTTACAAAGCTCTTAGGGTGCAGCACACTCAAAGGTCAACTTTTTGCTTTGTTAACAATCTCAGGCTTACGACAAGTCCTTCGGATTTGACATGATTTGATATGTCAGCCTGCGTTGTTCTGGAGTATGTCAAGGCTGCGTCATGAATAGCCAGAGAACTACAGCAGCAGCAGCTGCTGCCTTTTCCAGGTCGCAGAGGGCGATTGTCAGCACTGCGTTGCAGGCATGTCCTTCTTGCCACATGCAGCCTGCTAATCGCCTATATGACGAAATGCATCACGGCAAGTGCGTTCAAGCCACCAATGCAGAACCACCTGCCATGCCACAGCCCCTGCTACTCGCTTGTGCAGTGGTTGTATCTAACTGGTTGTGTCACAAGAGGTGCCCGTATGGCTATGACAGCCTTGCCCAAGTATTGCTCCCGCTGTCAGTCTCAGGCAGGATTTAGCAGCTCAACAATTGGTGAAGCAGCCATGAAGCAGCCTGCTTCACCGGTTGAACCTGTGCACAGCACATGCAGCAGCTGCTGAAAACACCATAGCGTCTGTGCATGAGCTTTGCTTACATCTTGTCCAGCAGGAACAAGGGACTGTATCCGTTGCACAGTCAGTCACATCTAATGCAGCAGTCCCAATGAGAGAACTGGCAGTCCCTGTGACACAGGCCACAAAGCAACAGCTGGAGATAGACAGAACAAGAGACCCAAATCATGCAAAAGTATTGTGGTAAAGCAAGGGCTGTAACAGTGGCTCTTCACTGTGCTTTGAAGTCCTGTGAAGACGTTTCAGCCGATAACTTCTGCACTGTCCCGGGGGCACTGCAGTACTCAGCTGGGCCAGACCCTCCTCACCAGGCCCAACCTTGCCAAGGGTTTATCATAACTGAGTCAACGCTTGTTAGACAGACCTTACCTGCCATGTAAAAGAAATTGAGCCATGCAACAAGTTGAGATGCAATGGCAAATGGACTGACATGCGTGGGGGCGCCACCCGGGTGTGATGCTTATATGTGATGTGCTCTAATCACGGCTGCCATTCACCATCACGCACATACCTGAGACAACAGCCGGGGATGTTTGTGGCCCACATGAGCTACACTGCCGGCAGTGCTGCGGCTGCCAGGCTGGCAATAGCTGCCAACGGTTGCTGGGCCAGCCTATGGCTGCAGTACTTGCTGGCACCTGATGACTGCCAGACGGTCAGGGTTGCAGTAATAGGTAGCAAAGCTGCGAACTGATACAGACGCGAGATGGCAAGTGTTGTCACGGGGCAAACCTGATAAGACCAGGTCAAACTGAAGGGCATTGCGGAATGCCAGCTTTACCATAACTGCAAATTTCGTGAGCTCTTGATGAGCTTTGGTGCAACCTTCATGTTTATTCTGGCTCGTTTGCTTTCCTCGTTGTTTCGTTCGACCCCTGGTCACTTGTAAGCGCGCTGTCACACATCGCACACTGTCCCTGGCCTGGGAGCTGCTGCACTAATTGCGTGTTCATACAAGATTCAAAGTGGTATAGGTGGTTCATCGCGTGCCCTTTATCTGATCGGGACGGCAGTCCCAACCACAGACTGCCAGTGCATTTGCATCGAAACCTGCCTGCAGAATCAAATTATACTAGCGTTTGATTGCTCTCACCACAGACGTTTGACTACAATATTTTGGCCAACATACTGCTACAATACACTCAAACCTCCCGACAAAGCTGTTGAGGCCCCCCTATCAAGGTCATTGCCGCTGAGACAGGCTTAAAGACCATACTGACAACAAGAAGGCGCATTGTCATACAATGAAGACGCTGCTGGATCAGCGCAGCTCTATACTGCGGCGGCACAGCAGCAGTAGCTGTGGCATTAGCAGCAGCAGGAGGCATCACCACAAAGCCAAAAGGACGGCATGCCATGCCGCCACAAAGGTAGGGGGAGCACCAAAGCAGATTTGCTGGATACAGACTGCGAGCAATTGCAGATGCAGGATGCAAGGGTGCAGTGTGCACAGCCTGGCATAGAGTCTTGAGCACTGCCTTGTATAAACAGCAATGAGCTTGGCAAACATGTTGCAATTTGCATACCTTGAAGCACCAGATGCAATTGATAAGGTTTGAGTGCAGCTTATACAGCACAATTGGGCATTGTCTGCTTGTGTGTGATGTATTGGTCACCTGCAAAGTTGTCAATGAGCTTCAACCTACTGCTCCATGTGCTGTTCTGCAGACGTCTGTGTCTGAGATGTCTGCCAGCATGAAACAAATGCGCAGCAGTATGGAAGACAATGAGCAGCTCAAAGTGCTGATGGCAGGGTTCAGGGGCAGCAACCTTGATGAGTCAGACTTTGCCTCAGCTGGAGTCCGGATGAGGCTGGTGACGGATCTGCAGGACTCTGGGCTGACAGAGGCGCTGCCCCTGTCGTACAACTCAGATGCCATCAACAGGTGAGCAGCAGGAGCCATACGTTGCAGCCGACAGCCCGGGTTGTGCGGGGGTCCAGGCCTCATGAGAGCAGCTGGCAGCTGTTGATGGTGCCTGCTGACCAGTGAGGTCGCAACAAGAGCAGCTTTGTCACTGGCTGTTCAAGATGAAGGGCTCTGGCCTTGCTGATGCATGATGAGTGTCGGATTAGCATGAAGGCAGGGCAGCCACCACATGCTGTATCCTGGCAGTCTCTGCTCAAGCCAACAGCAAAAGCAGGTGATGGGACAATGGATAATGCACAGCAAACAATGGATAATGCACAGCAATAGACATTCTGGTTGTGATGTGCCATCAAGGCTACATCACGTCTTGTCACAGCAGTCAGCAACCAGCTCAGGAGCAAGAGGAGACATGGTGGGCTTATCCGGTGTGTGTGACTGATGGTGTGTGACTGCCTGTTCCCTTTGCTGCTTGTAGGTACTGGGACACTCGTCCCACTGCCGTGATCACACGCATCACCCAGCTGATGTTGATTGCTGGGTCTTTCATCAGTGGACTCGTCAGCGATGTGGTATCAGGTACAGAACAGCAGCAGCAGGGCCCAGTCTCAACCGCAACGCTGAGTCTGGAAATACACAAAATGATGGAATATTGTTGAGTCTGCATTTCTCCCCTCACATGCAACGCAGGCTTGTTGCTAGCTGTCAGCAACACGGATTATTTGTGGCAGTACTACTCAGCCACCAGTAATGAGTGTTTGAGCCAGTAACTGCTGTGCCATGTCTGGCAAGCTGCCAGCCATAAATACTGTCATTGTCGGGCCTGACTCGACCTTGTTTAGTCAAACGTATCTGCTCTGTTGGGATTATTCTGCGTCTGCAGCAGCGAGTATCATTGGTTGTCTGAATCAACCAACTAGGCACAAGCAATTTCCTGTTGACCACCCTGCAGGCAAGTTGAAGGACAATGAGGTGAAGCGTGCCATTCAGCTGCGCAACATTGTGACCAGCCTGGGACCAGCATACATCAAACTAGGCCAGGCACTGTCCATCAGGCCAGACATACTCAGCCCAGCAGCTATGAATGAGCTGCAGAAGCTGTGTGACAAGGTGCCAAGCTTTGACAATGCTGTGGCCATGCAGGTGGGAGGAGGAGGTCAGGGAGGTGGGGCCTAGGTTGCAGATGGGGACATCCTGATGACATGGGACACTCAGGTGGCACTCTTGTCTTGTGGGGAGCCCTCACATACACAGCTAGTTCAACACCTGCAGTGGCCCTTGCTGCTTCTGCTGCTGCCTAGTGCAGGTGATCAATGATGAACTGGGTGCACCCTGGTATGAGATCTACGCTGACCTCACCCCTGAGCCCATTGCTGCTGCCAGTCTGGGGCAGGTGTATCGCGGCAGACTCAAAACAGGGGAGGAGGTGGCAGTGAAGGTACAGAGGCCGGGAGTGCTGGTGAGCGGGCATGACAGGCGCCAGGAACTTGCACTCTCCAAACCTCGACATGCAGCTGCTGACTGCACACATTGCAGGTCTCCTGTGGCTGCTGTGTTGCATACTGCTGATCCTGAACTGTGTAAATCGCATGTTATGCTACAAGTAACCGTTCACGCAGCCAGGCAATGTGCTGAGAAGAACACTCAAGGGTTGTTTGCTGCTCTGTGTGCAGGAGACAGTGACAGTTGACCTGTACATCATCAGGAAGCTGGGCCTCTTCTTGAGGCGATTTCCTCAGGTGCAGTTCATAACACATATATCTGGACAAGCAGCAGACATTACAGGAATCTGGAAGCCTCTCAACACTGTTTTACTTAACCGTTGATTAGGCGAGGAACTCACTTGCATTTGGAATATTTGCCCAGCAGCATAGGGGCTTGCAAGTGGTATCGTGAGATGCAGACCAACCCCGCCATTGGTTGTGTGATTGCTCAATGCTCATGATGCTTTTGCTGCTGCTGATGCCCTCCAGGTTACCACAGATGTTGTTGCCCTGCTTGATGAGTGGGCAGCCCGCTTTTTTGATGAGCTGGATTATGTCAAAGAGGGACAAAATGCAGAGATCTTCGCACAACAGATGGCTGCTGATCTGCCGCAGGTTTGTGAGAGGTCTTACCTGGACCTTCATGCACTGGCATCATGCTGTCTACATGCTGTGTTTAGTGTAGTGCCAGTTGTGCAACAAGTGCTCAGCTGGCTGCCTGATCGGGCAAACAGTGAAACACACAATTCACTGCCGCTCTGACCTCTCTGCCTTGCAGGTTGTAGTCCCCAAGACGTACAGTGAGTTGACCAGCCGTCGAGTGCTGACTGTGTCATGGCTTGATGGTGAGAAGCTGAGTCAGAGCAAGGCTGATGATGTGGGTGACCTGGTCAACATTGGAGTCATCTGCTACCTCAAACAGCTGCTAGACACAGGCTTCTTCCATGCAGGTGAGGCATCAGGCCTGAAGGATGTGGTGATATACTCCTTGCCAGCCATAGTGTGAATACTTTGGCCTATGGCATGATCATACAGCTTGCTGTGTACCTTATGCTGTGCAGGGATCTGTGATTTGCCAGTTTATTTGAACAAGCAGAGTCCATCAAAACAGCACGGCCAGATGTGCGCACCATCTGCAGTTCCCTGCTGCAGACTTCATAGTGACAGGATATGCCAGCTTCTTGACTGACTGTGCTGCTGTTACTGCTGCTGCTTTTTGAATCTTATACAACGAAGATCCTCACCCTGGTAACCTGATCCGTACACCTGACGGGCGTCTGGCAATCCTGGACTTTGGGCTCATGACGCAGGTAATGTTCTGGGCCGTGACAGCTCCAGATGAGTGCATACCATCGTTGCCTACTTTGTTGCTTGCGGCCTGTCCTTGAAGGCGTAGTGACATGAAGGAGAGCAACCCCTCATTGCTTGTGCTCTGGCTGATATAGGTCAGGTTGCTAGTGAGGGTCCACCAAGCTCACTCAGCCAGCTCTATAATTCTTTCAGTCGCACCAGACACCTGAGCTGTACCAAGTTGAGCTGCATTACAGGTTGATGATGACATCAAGTTTGGCATGATTGAGGCAATCAGCCACCTCATTCACAGGGACTATGAGGCCATTGTTCAGGACTTTGTGACACTCCAGTTCATCCCCCCCGGCACAGACCTCAAGCCCATCCTGCCAGTGCTTGCCAAGGTCTTTGATCAGGTAAGATAGCAGCAGACAGCTCAATGCATAGAGCAGGAACCTGAAGTGTTGCTGGCCAGTGTGCTGCCTGTGTTACAGCCTGCATGTCATCCAACATGCACCGGCAGATACACCAACAGCACCTGCAGGCTCTCTGCAGCAGGCCCACTTTGTGACCAGTGGCAGAAGCCTTCAAGGCATACCCCACTTCTGTCATATTCATCCCCCACCTGTGCACCCACTGCTGTTGTCCTGCAGGCCCTTGAGGGAGGAGGTGCCAAGAACATCAACTTCCAGGAGCTGGCAGCAGACCTGGCTCAGATCACCTTTGACTATCCATTCAGGATTCCCCCTTACTTTGCCCTGATCATCAGAGCTATTGGAGTGTTGGAAGGTGAGGGGGCTGTCAAGGGACCAGCATGACAGGTGTTGGACTTCAGGGACTTCTAGCTGCTTGCTGAGTGGCTAGGCACCTCTTTCGGTGGGCTTCATAACTGGTGGGTGATAACCGGTTGAGCGGCTGGCTGAGCACTTTGCATCACAGTTCTTGGTGTGACTGACCTGTTATGCCTGTGCTTGCAGGCATTGCCCTTGTTGGTGATCCTGAGTTTGCTCTTGTTGATGAGGCATACCCGTACATTGCAAAGAGACTTCTCACAGACAAGTCACCCAGACTGCAGGTGAGGCCCACCAACACGCACAGCTGTCTGACACACACTGATGACAGCCAAAGCAAGACGCCGCAGAGCTGCTGCCCTCCGCTGTCTAGGCCCATGTCTAACATAGAGCGGCCAAGCATATGCTGATGGTTGCAGCAGTATTCACTGGACACTCTCTGTGCAGCACACCTCCAGTGTAGAATTTCAAACCTCCTCAAATCTTTTCCACTGCCCAGCTCAAGCTGAGTGCGCGACTTGATGTGATGTAAAGCAACCCAGCCTTCTTCATGTTGGAATAAATACAGCTTCTTGTCATGTGCCTTGCAGGCAGCTCTGAGGTATATGGTGTACGGCAAGCAAGGCATTTTTGATGCTGACAGGCTCATTGACCTCCTGAATGCTTTTGAGAGCTTCACAGTAGCAGCACAGTCATCACGAGGTGATATGGACCAGCAGCAGCAGCAGCAGCAGCGGCAACAACCAGCAGGCAGCAACAATGGGGTTGGCATCTTTGGAAACAACCAGCAACTGATTCCGCAGCTTCCGCTGCTGCTGCCACCACCCCTGCTAGCACCAGGTGCTGCATTTGGTGATGGTGCTGTTGCTGCTGCTGGTGGCCCTGCTGTTGGGTTGTTTGGTTTGCCATCTAACCGGTTTGACCTGCGTCAGCAGTCCACTCTGGACAGTCAGGGGCGGCTGAGGGAGGCACTGAGGTTCATCTTCTCACCCGAGGGCAGCTTCTTCAGGACCTTCATCCTCGATGAGGTGGTGAAGAGCATCGATGCATTGAGTCGTGAACAGCTGGTGGTGCTGGTGCAGCGGTTAGGACTGGAGAGGGTCCGGCTGCCAGTCCTGCTCCCAGGTCAGTTCAAGCTCAGGCTTGCACCTCATGCACAAGTTGTCGTCAAGAGAAAAATCCATCTTACCTCTAACTGCCAACAGTGCGGTGTGTGGGTGGCTGATGAGGCTGGCTGACGCAATCATGTGTGCAACAGCAAGAAGCTCATCACAGGTCCAGCTTTTCACTGGCTTGCTCTCAGGGAAGCCCTCTGCCTGCACTGAGATGTTTTGAGTTTGATACATGATGCAGGTGCCAAGCAGTCATCTGTGCCACTGTCTCCCCAGTTGTCAGATGAAGATCGGCAGGTGGTGGAGAATGTGGTCAAGATTGTGAACTTCCTGACCAAGGGCTCCATGTCAAGCTCCAGCGGCCCTGATCCGTATCTGGTGTTTGAGCTGCTGCCTGTGCTGCCCACCGTGGCTCAGGAGGTTCTGCCTCAGGTGACGGCACAGCTGATCAGCAGAATATCTGCAAGGGCTGTCAGAGAGTTGTATGCATAGGCCAGGGAGTCAGGATTGTGTGCAAGTCAGAGCGCAGGGTATTTGTATGTGGTGTTATTATGCTTAAGTTGTGGTGTGAACCCAGGTTGGCTGAGGGAAGTCTTTGAGGAGGCTGAGTGCTGAAACAGCAGAAATAGGGTCGCTTGCGTCCTCAGGAACACAGTGTGCTGACCATGTACTGGCACGGATCATTCAGTGTTGTACTGTGAGGTGGGGCTGTTGGGTTCTGAGCAGCAAGGCTTGCAGCAGATGATGTGGATCCCAAGCTTGTCTGCAGCAGGTGCTGTGCTTGCCGTGCTGGTTGCTGCATGTCCAGTAGCAGGGTGTTGTGCTGTTGTAGGTGCCTGTTGTAGGTGCTCTAGCTTTTATCCAGAAACAGCGGGCAATCATTCTGTTGAACAGGTAGTCGTGTGGACTTTGTGCCATTTGATTGCAAGAGAGCAGGAGGGGGGTGCTGACAGGTTGCGCTGTAATGCATTCGTCTGTTTGCTTTGCGGGCGTCAACATGCTTTTAGGCCTCTGGCAGTTGTTGTGAGTAGAGACATGCATCTGCTGAAGAACCAAGCTGGTTGTCCGATGGAGATCACTTCTGAGAGGGTGTTGCTTGGTACTGCCAGCCATAGCTGGCCTGCACAGATGGACTTCATCAGGAGGTTCACAGTGAGCACTCAGGGGCACGAGAGAGGGGATCAGCGTTGTGTTGTGTGGTCAAACAAGATATGTGACCACATGAAGAGTCAGATCATGTGCATGTGTGTGGCTGTGCTTGACACCAGTGCTGCTGTTGCGTGGTGAATGCAGTTTGCCACACCAATGCGCTAGCCTATGAGGCTGCTGTCTACTGGACAGTGACTGAGTATCTTCAGCCTGCAGTTGATTCTGGTATTGTTGATGACTGGCAGACTGCAAGACACTGCAGTAGAGCAGTCCTACAGCTGCCCTGTGAGATCCCCGAGGACACAACATGTCCCAGCACTGCTGTCCTGCATTAGAATTCTGCATACACTTTAAGCTACAGTAGAATTCTGCATACACTATAAGCAGCAGCCTGAAGCATGCTTGCTGATGCTGCTGGTCATAACTGCATGCATGTTGCTGGAGTAACTGGTGTACTTGTTGATTTGCTGCGGTAGTGTTGATTGCATGTCGTTTTGCCGAGGTTGGTTATTGTGTTTCGTTAGGAATGATCAAGTGGACCTGGTCTGCTTAGCAAGCAGTGCGACACCCTGGATAATGTGGTAGCAGCTGCTGACATGCTCATGTAGCTTTGCAGAGTTGCTGCCTGAGGTGTTTCTGGAGGTAACACAATTGACTCGACCAGTTGCTCAGGTTGTACAAGTCTTGAACTTGCAGTGCACCATGTTGGACACTCAGGGCGAGCCCGAGGGACCAAGCCTGTCCAAGGCCAACAAGGCTGACTAAGCCCAACATTCTTGGATTCGTTGGCAAGGCTCTCGTGTGATTATCTAGCACTGCGGTGCTACTTCAATAAACATTTCTGTTATGATAGCAATGGTTCTGGCAAGACAGTACTCAGATCCCGTTGCCCGCAGGTAGCGGTGACAAGCGGAGGATCTACTGCACGCCTCAGCAGCTTGCTCATGATGGCTGATATATACCACAAGAAGCTGTAATTGCTGCAATGATGATTATTTTATTCATTTGCATGGTGCTAGAAGTCGTTGACAGCTCGTGGAGCGCAGTGCGCGCGTGATTATCCACAGCAGACAATGCTATTGCAACGATCAAGTACTATTGAAGTCACTTTAACTTTGTTGATCTATTTCACGCCTTGTGGCGCAACATTCTTCCTTACCACCGAGGAATCTTCGATGCCAGGTGCCTCGCACCTGGGCTACCTGAGCGATCTGTGATCACGTGAGGAATCAAGTAGATTCCAACGGCGATCCAGATTACGCTGTAGTTTGTTATGCCTGATGCGCCTGCATCTCGATGATTGACGCTGACTAGTGCGCGAATGAGGGTCTGGCGTGCGTGCTGATCACGCAGCCGAGCAACCAGCCCAGTGTTCAAAGCGCTGGCACATTGCCGTACAACGCTAGCAGTCTTCGCAGCAAGGTCTCAATGGCGCTCACAAGGGCGTGGTCGCAATTATGCCCTTGCATGGCCCTGCTCAGGTGCACCACTCTGCTGGTGAGTAAGCACCAGCTGGTTCCCGCGCCTCCTCTGTAGCATGTTGTTGGATTACCAGATGCCTCTGCTTTCAGCTGCTATTGGTGATCTGTGGCGCCGAGCTGTTACTTATCATCTGCTGCCACCAGCATCATTACTTGCATCTGCGTTGTGCCACAGTGTGGCCGTAATAGCAGCAAGAGCTTACCAGAGTACTGTATGAGCAACGTCCTCCCAAGTACTAGCAATTCTGCAGTGTTGGCTCCAGATTGTGCCTACATTTAGGAGGTCAGCCATGCAGCACGTAGCACAATATGCAGCAACTTACACGAGCAGCGAACAGCCAATTGCCACAACTGGGCATTCTCCAGGTCCAGAGGTAATATCAGCACAAGTGCGACAAGGTGGTTTCATTGACCAACAGCAAGGCGTTGAGGTGTTCAGCACCTGCCTTTGTTTTCCCCTCAACCTGTGTAGGTACTGCTGGCAGCCGCTAGTGGCAGCAGCAGCAGCGGAACTCGCCCTGTACCTAGGATGCTCGTCACAACATCAAGCGACACCCAGACATCACCACATGAAACCGTTGGCTACAACAGCAGCACAAACCCCAACACTACTGGGCCCTTTGCCACCATGGACATTCCAGTGTATGACCCACGCATCGTAAAGAAGGTCACTGGTCTCACACCAGAACAGGTGCAACGCACACCGAACCTGCAAAAGAGCTACCTTGGCACTTGATGCTACACATGTCTGCCCACATGCACCACCGCCAGTTGCATTTGGTAGGAGCAGTACTTAGTGGCAGCAACTGACAAACAACACTATTGTGTGCCACGATGACCATGTACTCCAGCCGCTGTACAGGCTTGCTGCTGTCAGGGTTTTCTCCACCATCTGCTGCGTGTCTGTTGTGGTCACGGGCAGGTGTCTGTGAACTACTGGGTGCCAGGCACATACCTCATCTCTTGGACTACTGGTGACTTCCAAGTTGGAGTGGGGCTGTCTGCACCTAATGCCAAGGCAGTCAAGTCAGTGGTCATGTACGGGACACACCCAAACAAGTTGGATAAGCAGGTGACATGGATTGTGGGGGCGCGATGGTGGCATTGTCGTAGCTGCAGCGACCATCAGTCAAATTGCATGATAATCAGGCAGCGGCTTGCTGTGGCAAGCTTCAGCTTCAGCTGTGTGATGTGGTGGACTCCTGTGCCAGAGGGTTTGTTGTGCTGTGGGGCTGTGGGCTGGGATTTGATTGTCGAGCTGCACATTTCAGCACTTTATGTCAGGGTGGCACAATCACCGGAGGCGTCAAGCAGGTAGTACAGCACAGCTATACATGTGGGTGATGATTGATGTGTTATGAACCACTGGTCACACTGTGCTGCTGCTGCTTGTGCGGCCCGCCATTGCACCTCAGGCTGAGGGTACTGCTCTCACCTACGACTACATCTACAGCACCATTCAGGGCTACAACCTGCTGGACTACGTGTCCCCCGTCATCCACCACACATTCATCACACCAGGTACGCTGTCAGGCCCAGCAGTGCTGAGGACCCCCACACCTTGAACTTGCAGCAACTAGGCATGCTTGCGGGAGGGCAAGCAGCTGGAATTCACAGTGGATGGCACGCTACAGTCTTCATATCAGCCCATAATAATGCAGTTCATTTATGTTGGGTACTGCTTGCTCACGCTAATCATTTGCACGCAGGAGTGAAAGCTGGTACAACTGTGTACTACCAGGTGGGTGACCCCCGGTACGGCTTGTCCCCCATGGTGTACAACTTCACCGTCCTTCCTGACAGCTTCCCCTTCACAGTGAGTGTGATGGCAGACTCAGGCCAGAGCTACAACACAACAGACACTCTGGACAGTCTGCTGCAGCCAAAGCGCAAGGCCAACATGCTGTGGAATGTCGGTGACTTGTCCTATGCAGGTAAGAGAAGCAGCTGATCCTTGTGGTAGCCAAGCAGACTCACTTCTGCTGCTGCAGTGTCCCATGGGTGTACTTTCAACGTGCAGTCCATGGACTGAACAGTTCTGCAGCAGACTCCTTCAGATTCCTCCAGAGCCTGGTTTTACGTGGCTTTATTTTCCGCTAATGTTCCACATGCAGACAATGTGAATACCGTTGGCACCTATGCCTGCTGGCTGCGTGAGTACTTCGACCTGTATCCTCAGTACAACCTGTACCAGTTCAACCTGTCAACATGCCCTCAGGAGCCGCCAGAGCTTGAAGAGTCAGCTGAAACATGTGAGCACAGACAAAAGACAGCAGGGACGCCCTATTTGGATCGTCTTAGTTTGCCTTCTTAAGAGTTGTTGTTTACCAACCTTGATTGACAGAGAGCTTGTTAGAAGCCCACTCAATTGATCAAGTGAAAAGTACACCGGCAGCTGGTACAACAGTTCAGCATTGTAGCAATGACACGGTTATGTCCCACAGCAGCAGCTCCTGCTGAGGTCCTTCACGCGTGGTACTGTGCAGAGTCCATGCGCCCAGAGTCATTTGAAGTGTGCAGCATCAAGTGTGATCCCTCCAGTTGCTGCTCTGCATGACCTCGTCTGCCCTGACAGTCCTGCATGCATGAACATGGCACCAGGAGTCCACAATACTCCTCACGGCACTGTGAGCAGAGCCTGTTATGCTTGTGCTTGCTGACAATAAATGCTGATGCTGTGTCTATGCTGTGTGCGGTTGCCCTGCAGACCAACCAAGATGGGACTACTGGTGCGACTGACAAGGGTGTCACTGCCGTTATGCCGTGGTGGTATTTGATTGTGGAACACTGTTTGTTTGCGCAGCATGCATAGCTGCTTGCAGGACTATGCCAGTCGCAGATGCAGTCAATATGCATGATTAAGGATGCAAGCTTCTAGATACTGCTAGAGCTTCCTGGCACAATGCACCAGGAGCTCACATGGCATGGCCCTGCAAGCTGCTATCAAGTTGCAAGAGCTGTTGCGCTTTGTTGAGGCGTGTTGGTGTGGCAATGACGCCATTATCTGCAGGGCGCGTCTTTTTGAGCCCCTTTTTGCTTCCACACCAGTCATGCACGTAAGTGGCATTCAACACCACCGGCATGTTCCTGGTTGCTGTTTGATGCTTTGTGCTGTTGCTGGTGCCACGAGCTAATGCAGCATTCATCTTGCTCTAGGATGCCATGTAATTGCGTCAAACATCAGAACAAGCAATTGCTCTTCTTGTTGAGGCGCCCCTGGAGGTGCTGCCAGTGCAGCTGGCCAAGGGACAGCAAATGCGTCATCATAAAGATACAAAGCCAGCAGGCAAGGGGCATCAATCCACAGCAAACACAACATGTCGCCTGAGTCGTGGCTGTAACATGGTCTGGTGCTGTTTGGTGTCTGCAGGTGAACGGCAACCATGAGATGGAGAACCAGCCTGATGGGCGCATGTTTGTTGCCTACAACGCACGCTACCCCGCCCCCCAGGACCCCTCACAGCTGAACACCCAGCCAGTGCAGTACTGGTCGGATAAGTCAGTCAACAACCTGTACTCTTCTGCTCAGATACCTGGTGTGGCAACAGTGGTGAGTGGCTGATACACAACGCCACAACACAGCAGGACCCGACACCAACATGGCACAATTGGACGTCAGTGGCTCAGTGGCTGAGTGTGGTGTCACAGCATTGATGGTGCAGTTCCAAGATCCAATTTTTATTGCCTAGTCATGCTATGGTGCTGCACAGATCACTGCTCAGGGCTGCTGGTGTGCATTGTTCAATGGTGAATACTCACTGTGTGTGCATCTGCAGATCTTCCTTACATCATTCCAGCCTCTTGTGAAATTTGGCAGCGCCAACGACGAGCAGTTCCAGTGGCTGAAGAAGCAGCTGGCAGCAGTAGACAGGTCAAAGACCCCCTGGTTGATTGTCAACTTCCACTTCCCCTGGTACACAACAGACCCGTGAGTGATGCGCGGCAGATGAGCTCAGCAAGCATCCCGCTGGTGATGTGTGTCACAAGTAGTCTCATTGAGCTCGGCTGAGATGAATGCTGGTATGGAAAGCTGGTGTGTCTGTCGTCTCAGGGAGGCACTTGCGAGTCAGCATCAGGACATATCTTATTGGACCTGATCAGGTTCCAACAAGGACTGTGGATGCCCCGCTCCACACAATGCAATGAAACATCAGGTCATCAACTGATGCCTGTCTGGGCAAATTGTTCCTCCTGGTCCAAGTCTCAGCAAGCATTACAGCAACCTTCTGCCTCAATTTTCCTGCAGGAACTCCTACAAGGGCAATGAGTGCATGCGCCAGGCCTATGAGCCACTGCTCCTGTCAGCTGGTGTTGATATTGTCTTCAACGGTCATGTGCACGCTTATGAGCGCTCCTACCCTGTGGCCAACTTCAGCCGCAGTGAGCCTTGTGGCATAGTTCACATAGTGGTGGGGTCTGCTGGCAATGATGAGGGACTCAGTGCAACACCTGGTGGCTGGATTGATCAGGTAAGACAATGCAGTGCGCAACAGTGAGTCCAAAAAGACTGAGCGCCAACTGCTGAACAAGCTTCCTTTGATGTAGGACTTTCTCACAATGATTTTCTCGCAATACATGTGTGATATTTGTTGTGTGTCCTTATTGATGCTTGCATGCCATAGCTTTCCTGGGGCTGTCGTCCTCTCCAGTCATCTGTGCATTGGCAACCTTGCTCACGACACAAACTCATCGGTGCAGCACGGCAAGCCTCCCACTTGGCGTGCAGGCTGCTGACAACAAGCGAGTAGCTGCTGCTGTTTTCTATATTTCGACCCTGATGCTGTCTTGTCTCAACCCTTCTGGAAACATGCAGCGTTACAACAAGACCGCCTATTGCACAGGATGTGCCGAACAGCGCCAGTTCCCTGACTATCAGCCTCAGCGCTGCTTCTCATTCCAGCCTTCTGAGAACCCTGGCACTGGCTACTGCCCCAACCAGATGCCCAGCTGGCTGGCCTTCAGGTCAACAAGCTTTGGGTCAGGCACAATCACATTCAAGTCGAGCACTGAGGCAGTGTGGGAGTTGTGAGTACTGGGCTACCTGCGGCTGGTGTGACCTTAATGTAGCCTTAGTTTGGTTTCTGCTTGAGAGTTTAAATGACTTAACTCTGGCTGCAGCTCAATAAGCAGACTGCTGTGTTCAGCTTCCTATTCGTACTGCGAATCATGGGTTTTGTACTCACAAAGGTGCGGCACATTCGCTACTGGGCATGAAAGTCTCTGACCTCTTTTTGCTGCTGCTGTTATACACCCTGTGATTGTGTGTGCAGCTACACCAATGCACTTGCCGGCAAGCCATCATATGTGGCAGACAGAGTGACCATCACCCGTTCTGGCAGCTGTGGATCGGGCAAGGGTAAGGGTGAGAGCGCAAGTTCAAGCTCAGGCAACAAGCCTGCAGGTGCTTCCGGGAAGTGACTGCATTAAAGAGGAGTGCATTTGCAGCATCGGGTGGCACCTCATCATGATCATGCAGGTGTGAGTGGCAGTGAAAAGGCTTTGTAGGCATCTCACGGACACACAGGTGATCAGCAGTCTCCACCGTAGCAGTGAACTCAGCCAGCAGATAACATCATACCGTGTCCCTTGCCTACTGCATATATGATGCTTTCAAGCGTTTGACGCTGTTGTAATCAAGTCGGTATCTTGGGACTTTCCATGATGGGGGTGTAGGTGCAATTGCTTGGTGTGTGGATTAATTTACTACATTTGTGTCTTGCAATTCCGGATGTTCTATGATGGGGCGCTTGGTGCATTTGCTTCCGCATGTTCCGTGATGGGGGTGTAGGTGCATTTGCTTGGTGTGTTGATCGATCTACCCTTCTTTGTCTTGCAATTTCAGATGTTTATGATGGGGGGTTTGGTGCATTTGCTTGATATATCAAGCAATTATGGTATATATGCGGTCTAGACCACATGCTTGATATATCTATATCAAGCAATTACAATATATATGTGGTCTAGACCACATCAGATCTAATCACCACTTTTGGGTCTTGCAAGTGGATCTGATGTAGATAAGAGAGCTGTCTTTGTTGGGGCTTGATAATGGTGGTCTGTTGCATCCATCTGCTTTGCAGAGGCATGACTGGCGCGCAATGCAGTCCATGTGGCTTTCTAATATCACACTGTGTATTGAGGCAGCACCTGAATGGGATCCGGTCAGTGACTGTTTGTCTGAGGCATGTTTTTTAATTCATAATTGTCCGCTGCAGCTGGCATCATGCATATAGTCATGCTGTCTTATCTTATGTTGCTGGATGGGCTGAGTATGGCATGGAGATTTCCACACAGTAGTTATACTGTGGCATTCCACTATCATCAACAATCAGCTGCTATGCATCATGATCATGGTCTCACAGCATACAGTATGGCCCACTTCATTGCTAATTGATTCAGATGCTGTTCACTGCCCGGTGAGCCTCGATTGGATTGCTAACGGGCAGGTAACGATTGTGTGCCTAATGGGAACCCGTCCGTAAGATTGGCATGACGGTGTCATCTGATGAAGCAGTGCTTCCTGGTGTTCAGCTGGATTGTGAAACGGACATGATGTCCGACAAATTTCCACAACAACAGCATCAGGTCAACACCGAATGCAAATTGCAGCCAATGAGCAACAACTATCTGTCGAACGCATGCAAGCAGTAACGCTTAACAGCACAACAGCAGAGGAGTGTGTGAAGCACTGCACACGACTGCATAATGTCAATGGCACAGGATCACAAACCTGTAGCAATGCCTGTGCCTCGAGAAAAATTTGATGCCGTTGCCTTCAGTGGAAAAGTCAGTCACCATGATATCAACTTGCTGCTCAACTATCCATACAGCATTTTGTCGACCTTGACCTATTGATGCCTTGCTGTTGCGATCGCTCCTGCCAGTGGCATGCTTGTCTGGCTGCTCAATCAAGACTTTGGATGCAAGACCCAGGCCGGCTCGTGGCTGTGACCTGCCATAAACCGACGCACAAGTTGACCTGCCATAGACTACAACCCATTAGTCCAAAGCAACCATTCATGAACAGCATTGCCCAGGTCATGCACTATCACTGGAACTGCTGCTGTAAGATGTTGACTGAACCGGGCGACTAGAAGGGTGCTACCGTCCACCAATATACCTGCATGAATGATTCATCCACATCGCTGTGGTTGCCAAAGCAGTTGCTGCAGCTCTGCACTCTGCCATGACAGTTGCAGAAAAAACCACGCCTGCAGTCCTAGCACCTCCCTGAATGTGGCTGGTTCAGCAGCTCACACATATCGCTTGCAAGATGGGATGCCATGCTCCTGACTAGGCTGGTGAGCAGTTGGCCCTGGATTAACTGTTGCTGGCTCAATATGAGCTCGTCAACCGTTTATCACAAGCTACCTCTGGCGATCAAGTCAACACTCAACAGATAATGCATCAGGTGGTGCAGAGGGAGATGACAGACCTGATCCACATAGATCTCATGCATAAGCACCCAGGCACACTGCAGGATCATGATTTTGTTGGACCACCAGGGTATGTCAACATCCTGAAACCCTTCTGCCGATTCGCCATCGCCATGCATGTAATACAACATGAGCAGCAACAGCTAAGAGTAAAGCAACTGCAGACCGTCATGCCACTCTCATTGTTGCTGAGTGCTATATGCAAACACTGGCAGTCAGCCGCCAACATGGGTGACTCAGCATGTGCAATAATGTACAGATAACTTGGAACAGTAAGGCAAATCTAGAGGGCCGCAACATCTAGTGCTTCCGCCATCAGCTGTGCAAGTCCCATAATAGCTCTGCTACATGCTCCTTCTCCTCATGCTTCTGCTGGCGCAGGAAAGACTATGATGACATCTAAGACAACAAAGATCAACAGGATTTCACCTTGTGCAGGGACAGCAACAAAGGATTATAAGTTGTCAGCCTACTAACCAGTGGCTTGCGACATTTGTCATGTTGCAAGGCAACCCAGCTGCGGTAGATAGCATCCAGTATTCTGTCCAACATGCTGCACCTGGCACTGCTCCTGAGTTTCATCACTCAGGCTTCTTATCCTTCCGCTGCCATCGAAAGAAGGTACATGAGGATTGCTGCTGTCCGCTGCTGTCTTGTACTGGTGGTTCCTCTTTGCTTTGTTGCACCTACAATCGTAATAACAATGATGCACAATGACGCAATGGTCAACTTGTCCGCTGCAGCAGCATACTTCAATAGGCAGAAGTCCTGCTGTCTACATCATCCTTGTAGCAGACCACCCCCGGGGGGGGGGGGCTGTGGTGCAGTATGTTGTGCAGCGGTTCTGAGCATTCGGCTGCCATGGTGTTGGAACTTACCTTGAAAGCACTGCTGAAGGTGTGCCCTGGAGTGATGATGCCTGTAACATGGCATAGAGAGGAACACCAGCTGTGCTTAGAAGTGACTGACACCCTCCACAGCACCTCACACACTCGTCTGCATGCTGCATAAATGCCTACCGCTGTGCAGGTCTTCTGACCGGGTGCATCTAACACAGTTGACGTGCATGCGCTGCCAAAGAGCTGTATCTGCTACTGCATGTCATCAGAAGTACGCAAGCGTCGAGATGAATGCCGCAGGCACATCCTACACCGGAAGACATCCCCAGACCAGACCTGCAACTTCCAGCATACCTGGGCTGAAGAGCGTATCCGCCTCTGAGGCGGACAGCTCTGTTGGTGGCATGATAGACAAGCTGGAGCAGGCACTCTTTGTGCGGAGAGAGCCCATGTGCAGACCGGTGTTGAAGGGTGCCTCCTCAAGTTGCAACTGCTGGCCTTTGGAGGCAAATCGCTCTTTCCACTGTCTCGACAGCAACTGCTCTGACTGAAGCGCAGGCAGGGCAGAATGTATCAAAAAATAAGATAAATACGGCGTCGCGATGCTTCTGTAAACGATGAGCAAGTCCCGTTCCCCCAATTCGAACGAGTGCCCTGTTGACTCGCTACACAGGGGACTTCGCAGCTAGTAATGCTTGTTAAAGGTTGCAAGGAGTACAGAATGAAGGACTATGCTTGGTGCATGGCAGGTTCATGCATGATAGCACATCAGCATGTGACACCTGATCTGCTGCCAGCGATGTACATTGTGAACCTCAAGGTAAGAGTCATGCTACACCTCTTACTAATTGTCAGCTGCTGTGCCAAGCGTTGCACCAGGGAGTAGTTAGCGCAGAGGCAAAAACTCCTCGCAGCGAAGAAAATGTTGAGTAGATCACCAAGTTTGTTGCAGCATGCTCAGTCAAGCATCAACGCTAGCAACGTTGCGCCCGTCAGGCGGTCGGTAGTGCATCGGCGGGTGGTGACAGTACTAGCACATGGACATGGACATGGCTCAGCAACAGGCCTCAAGATGGCCGGTGAGGCCGCGTGGCTGTCAATTCTGCTTTGTAACGTGTTGCAATGCCAGGTGGTGTAGGCTGCAGGTCAATGTTCACTGCCGCAGGCTTTGTGGGTGAGATGCGCACTGTTGCCATGAAGTTGCACACCAGGGAGCAGGCCCCTAAGGAGGGAGGCGTCGAGGCACCTAAGCGCAACAAGCCTGTAAGGAGGAGTAGTGTTGATAGATTGGTGTGGTTGCCATGTGTTTCTGCTGCTGTAGTGTGTGGCGTATACAGTGGTTGCCTCGCAGCCGCTGATCAGGGTGAGACCCTGTGTCCTCAGACATAGACCATTGCCAAACATAGTAACGCCCTGTGACTGCAGAAGGTGTCCATGCTGGAGTAAGAGGTGCCATGCTAATTCTCTCCATCAATTATCTTTTGTGTGTTGACTTCGCTGCTTCTGTGCATTGCCTGCAGTGGGCCCCCACACTGAAAGGCTACTTGCAGTTTTTGGCAGAGTCTAAGGTGGTTTATGAAACATTCGAGGATGTACTGAAGGATGAGCGGCACCCAGAGTGTAAGTGATGAGGCTGGGGCGTATGCACCTCAACAGCAGCGCTCGCCTAGCAGCACTGCAGGCACCAAAAGCAAACCTATCTGCCTCACAGCAGATGCTGGCTGCTAGGCACTGTTGCTTTGGTGCACCTCATGACACCTAGCTGCAGCAGGGATATACAAGGCAATTGACTGGGTGTTTGGCACCACCACAATCGGATGGACAAATTAAGGTGACTTGCAATGCCATCCACAAGCATTCAACAACACCTGATCCCCCTGCCTGTCTGTACCGCAGATGCCAAGTTCCAGAACACAGGATTAGAGCGCTCTCAGGCACTAGCAGAAGATATAGCTTGGTACACAGAGCAGTTTAAACTGCCGCAGCCAGTTATTGCAGAGAGCGGGCCAGGCATGCAGTATGCCAAGCACTTGCGGGAGATAGCAGCAAATGACCCACAGGATTTTGTCTGCCATTTCTATAACTACTACTTTGCTCACACTGCTGGTGGCCGAATGATTGGCAAAAACGTAAGCAGGCATGTAGCTGAGACTCAAATAGCATGCTTGAGTCCTATGTGAAAGGCCTTGTCACCATCATACATAGTGTATGTTTCAGTCAGATGGCCCATGCCATTCCCAATCGGGAACCTGGGGCCACGCTACTGCAGATCATACTGTGAGCCACAGTTGTGGTGGCATGCTGCATCAAATCCATCCATGCAAGCTGCGGCCGCTGCTTCACAACAGCGCAGCTTGACAGTCTTCATCCGACACAGTCCTTGCCTGTGCTTTCTGGGTCTGCAGCTGGCCAACAGCTTATTAGCTGGTAAGGAATTGAAGTTCTACCAGTATGATGGCGATGTGAACCAGCTGCTGGACACTGTGCGTGCAAACTTGAATGAGCTAGCAGAGAGCTGGACGCGTGAGCAGAAGGACCACTGCCTGGAGGAAACAGCAGATGCGTTCAAGGTGGGTCAGCATAAGACAAATGCAGTTCAACACGCAGGATACTTGTTACTTGGTTAGCATAGGGGAGTGCAATGAACAACAGCAAGCGCCTGTGAACCCATATGCCAGTAGTCTCTCATCCTGTAGTATATTCAACCTGTGTCTTGCCTTGGAGGTGATCAACACATCAACACACATGCAGTCAGCTGCAGGTTACAATAACACCAACTGCTGAGAGAAGCTTTTGTATCTTCACAACTACCAGGCACTCTGCTCTTGAGGATTAAAGTGTTGCAGCCTGATGCTTGGTGCATGGCTTCATATTGCTTTTGTGCTCACCCGCTGAACGTCGTCCTCATCATCGTGTTTATTGCTGTCTTGCACACAGTGGTCGGGTAAGGTCATGGCGTGCATGACAGAGGCAGAGGAGTGAAGCGGCAGCAGGAACAACAGCAGTGATGGTTGTAAGAGAGCTAGACGCCTGGTGCAACACAGCAGCTGGCGCATGCACTTGGCAGCACTGCCTGCTGGCAACTGATGGCAGGCAGCTGTCAGCAGCCGGCTGGGCTACAGTGTTGCTTCAGCGGTGTATGAGGCGAAGGGTTGTGGAGGGGGGGGAGCATAGTAATCACCATAATTACAGCACCTAAGGCGGGTGCCACATGACAACTGCTGTTGAATCTGCTTGGCTCTGACAGACCCAATGTAGTAGGTTTCTTCAAGGCCACTTTTGCACAACTCTCTGGTTATCCTAATCAGGCATGTGTATGTGTGTGTGCATGAGTGTCTGGGGATTGCACGGCCTGTGACCGAGTGTCTGGGGTGCTTGCTTTTGGATTGAGTGTGAGCATTATATCGACATTTCCAGCACGGTGATGTTGCTGGGCCCTGCACCTGCGGCAGCAGTAAGTGCCCGGGTCGGCATAAGCAGTGACTCTGGTGCCTGCAGCTGAAGTTTGTTCGTACTGCCTGGCAGGCTGGTGCAAGAACCAGTCAAAGACAAGCAATATGGTTACAAGAGCTTGCTGTGGTTTTTGTGCTGTGACTGCATGTAGCCTCTGCTTTTGTCACTGAGCACTGAGTACCAGTTGTCGTTTGAGGGCCTAGTGGTTGAAGCAGAGAACTACCGTTACAAACACTTGTTGTCACACACAACAACAGTATATATACCAGAGCTGGCCAACTTGATCTATCGATTACGGCATTGGCGTAAGGTGGCTCGCAGTGTGAGTTCATCAATGCACAAGGTTGATCAGCATCCTGTCTCATCTGCAGGACAGGCTGTCAATGCTTATGGACCTGCTTGAAGTGCAAAGCATCCACCGACTTGTTACATTGTTGTTTTGCTGCCACACTCTACCAGAGATGGCAACCACTGACGACTGAGTTGTGCTACTGCTTACAAATCCATCAAGTCCTTGGCGTAGTCTGGCACTGGGGGTGGTACTGGTCCAAAGCTGTCAAAGGGCGACTCTCCAAACCAGAATGTCCGGTGCCTGTTCCTCAGTATTGGCACCTCCTCCCAGCCACATTCCATTCTAACATTCTCTAGAAGTTGTGAAGGCTGGGATGCGCTGAGCAGCGTTGTCAGCTTGCTCAGTTCGGCCAGGTTGGCAAATGCTGCCTGTACTGCAGAGTTGCTGCTGGTGTCAGTGCTGCTGTCACGGAGGCTTCCTTGTTGCTGTGGTGCTGCTCTGACGGCGACCTGTTGGCGTGTCAACAGGGAGCAGGTGATAAACCTGAGGCGATCGCAACATCATGCTTTCCAAGCTGTAATGCTGTTTCATGAGTGCAAGGTTCAACGTCTGCCAGAGGCCTGAGCTCTTCATGATGGCTGGCACACAGTCACCGTCATTGGTGTTGTGGGCTGTAGACCTGAGCTGTAGCATGTGACGTCACATGCTGCAAGGGATTGCCTGCTGTGTGAAACATGCACATGACAGTAGCTGAGACCTGATTGTACCATCAATGCAACGTGCATTAAAACTGAAAACCAGCAAACAGCCAGTGGCAGCTGCGCACCGTATTGTCATTGTCTGCAAATAGGAACTCCAAGTCCATTGTCATGCCCCCCTGCCCATCATTCGATGTTGCATACACATAATCATCTGTCTGCATCTGAACAGTGCACCCAAGGCTTTTAAGTGCTGCTATAAGCTGTCGCTTCGCTGTGGTGTGTGTGCCATCAAACATCCATGGTGCTGCAAAATGTGCTGGGCGGTCATCATAACTGGAGGAGCATGGGTCCAGGCCTGAGCAGCTGCCCAGAGTGCCATCCACTGGTCCCAGACCTGCAAGTTTGTCCGTCACTGTGGTCAACTATGGATCGCACGTCTGCAAGGCAGCAATGTGAAGTAACACGTACAAGTTGGGCAGTTGTCACCAAAGCCTCCTTCTGCTACTGCAGCAGCACTGTCACATGCCAGAAATATCGGGGTGGCTATAAAGGAGTTAATCAGCTGACGTTTGCTAATAGAATGGCATCTGACGTCTCTACGTTTGGAAGTTGTGTAGCTGCCGGGTGTTCTGAGCTGACCAGCAGCAGTTAGAATGCACATGACGCAAAAATAATGGAGGTAGAAGACAGCAGTATCTATAGCAGCGTTTACAACGTTTTTCAGAAGGTTTTGGATGGTATCTATGATGCATCAAGGTCGATACACTGCACAAACACAGTGCTGAGGGGGAACCATGCCGCGAAGGACTTGAACCAGCGGTGGTTACCGATTTGAAGCACGCTGACATATCTGACTGAATTATGCGTTCCTGATAGCAATAACGCCAAAAGCGATAACCACAGCTGCCTGAAGCCAAGCTAACTTCGCAAATGCAGGCCACTGTCCAGTGCCTACACGTACGCCTAGGCAGACGTCAATCGCATGTTATAAGCGGTACACCCGCTCAAAAATGCTGCAGACTCAACAAATTGTCTAAAATATGCCAGGCCAGCAATGATGCAGCGGCGACTTCACAATCGAGATCAGTCAGCAGCAGCACACCACCTTACAGCTACATCCTACCTAGACAGGCTGTTGCATTGTTTGCGTCTGCGGCAGTGTTGGGACCATTTTGTGATGGTTTGCACTCGCAGCATGACGTGTTGCATTACGAACAGCCGTCTCTGCAGTTACAAGTGGACCTGGGCTTCCTGCACTGGTCATTTGAGACCTGTTGGTGGGTGCCTCTCCTGTTTGGAATTGCTGGGGTGATCATCGGAGTCAGCGTGCCATTGCTGGACGATCTCCTTGCACAGCATCAAATACAGCAGCAAGGGCTTTTGGGAGGAAGCTACACTGGCAGTAGTCAGGAGCAGGATAGCAGCAGCATCGTGCCGCCGATGAAGCAGCAGTGCGCAGCAGGTAGGTTGCGACCTGTACACTACCATACACACCCCAATGCGGCTGTGACTAGACCCAGAAACACAGACGTGAGTAGCAAGTAGCCTTGTCACCATCATGATACCCATGCCATGTTGTTGGTAACCCCTGTAAACCTTACCAACACCTGGAGAGCGGCCACATGCTTGCAGCAGCTTGTCTAAGGAGTGCTAAGGCACAGCTGCTGCGTAGACAATATCCTAGGAATATTTCTACCAGAATGCATACATCCAGTGCCAGCAAGGACAAGCGATGTCTGGCAGGGGGGCAATGAACACTCTATTTGTCGCTGCACGGTGTGCATAACCTCTAGTTAGGCACAGAAAGCATGTCCTAGGCATCTAGTGGTACAGAATGATTGTCTCACTGCTGTTGCTGTCATGTCGTTATTGCAGGTTTGCAGCAAGCTCCAACTTGGCGTGTTGTCCTGCTGTGCATCTCACTTTTTGTCACTCAATATGGTCTCAGTGGCATTCTAGAGCAGTCAGCACTAGATCAGACTGCTGGTGACACACCTGTACCTTTATTGGATGTCCTCTTGGCAGCATACGCAATGACACATTGGTATGCCTTTGACAGGACTTCACAGGGCTTTGGTGTGGCGGCTTTGACAGCGGTCTGTGGACCTTTGATAGAAATCGGGTTGATAAACCTCTTGCACTTGTATCATTATAGCCACCCTGAGGTGTTGGGGGTGCCGACATGGATCCCTTGGGTGTACTTCTGTGGTGGGCCAGCAGTAGGCAATCTGGGCAGGCGTGTCTGGCAGGAGCTAACTGCTGGATCAGGTGCAAGGTGACAGGCAGGTTGTTGTTAGATGCTCTGCAGCCGTAGAGTGCACCACGTTTAATTGATGAACGTAGCAGCAAATAGCTTAACCAAAGCTGTGTGTCCTGAAGCACTGCTCTCTGAGAGGGTCAAGGAAAGGTCGCCAGCCAGACGCGTCCGACATGGGCGCCATAAGCTAGCTTCAAGGCCTCAGCACTGCACAGACAGCAATAAACGTGCGTTTCAAGCAGCATCATATGGCCATGGCGCCTGAGTAACTTCGTTACATGCCAGGATTGAAGATACATTTGAACGCTGATACAAACGCTGTCTGTAACAGGTGGTACCAGCGACTGACTACGTCACCCATAAGCAAGGGGTAAAGCCTTGGTTGAAAGGTAACGCACCCTGTCATGGTTTCGGCTTGGATGGTTAGTCAGTGTGTGCTGTCACAGGTCACGACAACAGTACATGAGGACCGCGAACATGATCAACCGCATCCGACTTTGATCAGCAATAACAGAAGAAGTGAAAAGACTGATCTGCTTTCAAGTAAGAGTATAAGCCGGCTAGCCCCTGCTGTCACTGGCAGCTCTCAGATGCAAGCTGGTCAAGCTCATTGCTGTTCTTTTGTCAATGGGTCTTCGTGGTGCCAGGTCGCCGGTTAAGATGACATACATCAACAATATATAAGGCTTGGGTGATACCAACTGCTATAGTCTGCGCTGCTGTGACCGTTTTATGCTGTTGCTATGCCTCTGCAGCATGTTCTGAGAGCAGCTTCAATTTAATATTGTCCCACCTGCCCAGGGTACACAGACACACATCTAACAGCGGAGCCCCGTTTGCATGGACAACAACAATCACCAGCATAATGACCATCTCTCAGAAGAGCATCAGCTGCACCTGCCTTTGGGCCCATCTCGCGGGTACAAGTCCAGGAGCCGCATCAGGCACTTGCACCAGGACACCACCTGTGAAGTGCCGCCTGCTTCAGCGGCCAGTCACCTGCAGAGCTACTCAGATGAAGCATCAGTGCATGAGCAGTACAGTGGCTCGAGAAGGCAGTCACAAGGCATGACATCACCTACAGCAGCAGCACGCCGTATGGTTGCAGCAGCAGAACCGACAACAGTGGCCTCGATTGTGGTCTCTGATGGCTTCAAAGCACCGACACCCATGCTTCCACCACATCTGATAGCAGCTGTGGCAACAGCAACCGCCTCTGCTGAAGTCAGGGCTATGAAACCCACATTGTTTGGCTATCTGGGTCGGCTGCTGTCAAACCCCGCCAAGGCCCTCAGCAGAGGCGGGGCGGTGGGACCAGCAGCAGTGGGGTCAGCAGCGGCAGGGTGTCCTGGCTCTCAATCAGCAGGTGCTCCTGTTCAAGGGCAGCAGCAGAAGAGACCCAGTCTAGGCAGCATTAGTGGCAATAGTTTGCCCCCACGACAACATCGCCGCAGTGCATTCCTGCAGCAAGATCAGCTGGAGCAGCAGAGCAGCGGTCATGCCAATATCACTGGTGCTGGTGCTGTTCCTGCAAACTCATCAGCAGCATTAGCAGGGTCAAGATTTCAACAGCCAGGTGCCACAGGTGCCAGTCAAATGCACCAACAATCAGCTCCACCTTTGGGTCATGTTATGCATGCAGCAGCAGCAAAAATGAGACCAGCACATGCCAATGACAAAAACCTAAATCAACACTCCAATGGAATTATCAACCATGCAGGCCAGCGACACCAGGGCCAGCACAACGCGGGTGGTGTCAAAGGGCAAAGCAATGCGGGGCAACAAAGTGACGGCTCCCAGCAGCAGCAGCAATTGCTAGGTGTGCTGCAGGTTGATGAGCAGTACCAGGATCCATGCCTCCATCACACTCATGGTGACTCCAGTGTCAAACCAGTCAGGACAAGAAGGAGGAGGGCAGCCCTGTCAGCTCACACTGCTGCAGCAGGTGATGCTAAAGGCAATACCCTCACAGCGCCAACAGCAGCAGCAGCCAGCGAGATCAATAACTATAATCCAACTTCTCCAGCCAGCTCAACAGCCCCAGCAGCAGCAGCAGCAGTAATGTCAGAAGACCCCAGCTCCTCCCCAGTCCATGCAACACCTGGGGGGCCTGAGGACCTGTGGAACCACATTGACACTTTGAGCCCAGCATCTGCTGCTGACGGCACTGCTGGGGTGTCACGCTCACCTGATGATTATGCAACACCAGCTGCTCTCATGACACCAGGCAATGGCGTGCGGCGGGGTGAGTCACAGTCACCAGTGGCTTCAGTGCCAGCAGCAAACGGCAAGCTATTCCATTCGCCTGATCAGTTTGTTACACCGAGGCCCGTCCAGCAGAGGGATGAACCCGGCCCAGCAGCAACATCAGCTGCGGCACAAGAAGCTGGCTCACTAGCCCTTTTTGCAACACCTGGACCCTGGCAAACCAGTGAGGACCCGCCCGTGTCTGCAGCACCAGCCACAGCACATGCCTGTGACTGGCAGGAGGCAGCAACACCCTCAGCAACAGTCGCTGCAGGACAAGCTCACACTGGAAGCTCGCCTGGTAAACTTGCAACAGTAGGCCATTGCGCTGCTTCTGGAGGCCAACCAGCTGCAATGGTTGTGGCTGTTACTGCAGCAGCTGCTACTGCCGTTGCTGGGATGCTTTGCAAGCAGTCAGTGCGGCATGCAGGAACAGCAGCAGCAACAGTACAGCATCAGGCTTCTGGCTCAGCTTGCTGTGATGACAAAGTCCACACAGCTTGTGCCCGGGGTGCTGACAAAGGTGGGTCAATTGGGCAGCTGCAGCTGAAAGCCTGCTCTGTTGATGACATGGTCAGGCAGCAGCAGCATCATGATGCAGAGGGTGATGGCAATGAGGGTAGTCAGAAGTTTGAGGATGCCCAAGAGGATGCCTTTTCAGCAGATCAACTTAGTCCACATCAGCAGTGTGACCTGCAGTGCCTCAGGCACCATGGGCCACATGAAACCCGCAGACTTCATAGTGTTGCTGATGATGGCCATCAACCACAACAGCAGCAGTGGAGGATGCAAGAGGAGGGACCAGAGGTGTCCACAGCTGCTGGTGGCAGGGCACCCAACAGCAGTACAGCTGTTGTCACTGCCCAACACCTGCAACAGCCAGCTGACTGCTGTGAGCGTAGAGCTGCTGCTGCTCCTGCTGTTGGTTGGGGCAGCCTCAGCCCAGGCACAGGAGCAGACAGTGACGCAGACGAACCACTGCCCAGCAATGCCATGCAGGGCTGGCCTAGCCTGCCACTGGGGCTCCAGGCCACAGCAGCAATGGGGCTCTCACCAGAGTGCTCAGCCTGCCATAAGCCAATCCCAGCAATAGCAGCAGCTGACAAGAGGCCCTGGCGGCAGCAGCAGCAGGGTCAAGAGGCAGCGGCAGATGATCTAGACAGAGAGGATGATTGGTACAAGAGGAGAATGTCTGGCGTGCCTTCACTCATGCAGCCTGACAACCACTGGCGGCAGCAGCAGCAGCAGGAACATGGGCAGCAAGAACAATGCCCACCTGCTCCTGCTGATGAAGTCCACTCAGCTGAGGAACCTGAAGCTAGTTTGGTCACTGCTCTGGAGCAGCATTGCTCTGACAGAGATGCAGGTCATGATCAGCAATTGAGGGAGCAGGTGCGAGTTGGGCTGCAGCAGCAACTGGCTGCAAGAAGGCAACAGGGTCAGGAGCAGGAGAGGCTGCAGTTTGCTGAGTGTGTTGAGGAGGGCACTGCAACAGAAACAGCAGCAGAAGCTGCAGCAGCACCTGCAGCAACCAACCAAGCAGCAGCCACACCATGCAGCATTGTTGATAGTGCAATTGAAGAGCAGAAGGCCCAAGCACCCAAGCAGCGCTTGGCTGTACCCACTGGCATGCCTGTTGGTGCTGTTGATATCAATGCTGCTGTGACGGGGAAGATACACTTCTCAAAGAACATCAGCGTGCAGCAGCAGCACCAGCGGATGGCTCCTGGGCCTGCAAGTAAAGCCAATCTGCTACTGCTCCAGGCTCAGCTGCAGTTGCAGCGCTCTCAACAGCAGCGCATGCTCCAGCAAGCAGATCCTGCAATCAAGCAGCAGCAGCCAACCAAGAAGGCACACGCGGATCACGGAGCATTGAGGTCTCTGGCAATGATGCCAGCAGCAGCTGCGCAGACCGCAGCAGCAGAGGCAGATATTCCGAGGCATGTTAATGAAAGAGTATCCACAACAGTTCCTGAACCACAGTTGCAGCTTGTCAAACACTGTACTAAACTCAATGGCCGATTCCCTGCTGTGCCAGCGCTTGGTTCCTCAATGCCATATACCACACCTGGAGCAGCAGCAGAAGCAACTGCAACAGTGCCTGCAAAGTCCCCCTCCCCAGCAGTCACCAAGAGGGCTGCCAGCCCGACTGTGACTGCAGCGACAGCTGACCTTGTTGGTGGCAATGGCCTTCTGAGCCCCAGTCACATGCAGGATGATCACCATCAGCACCTGCACAACCACTCACATGTCACCGCAACACAAAGTGTGCCAGCAACAGCAGCAGCACCGCAGGTAGCAGCAGCAGCAGTACCGTCATTGACACCGGCAGCCACAGTTCCTGACGCATCTCCCCGGGTGCTCATGTTTGCAGCTGCCAGACCCCTGATGGAGCTGGGCTCCACTTGGCCATCCTTGGTGGATCCAGCTGAGAAGTTTGCAGGACAGTCAGTTGATGACCATGCCTCTGGGAAGGATGACATAGCAAGCAGCCCTCATGCGCAGGGTCCTGGCCCAGCAGCAGCTGTTGCATCACCAGCAGAGGATAAAGGATTTGCTGCCACGCCAGAGACAGCATCACATGCAACACATCCTGTGGCACCTGCAGGCGTTGCTGCCGCCTCCGACGCTGCTGCTCCTGCTGCTAACTTCAGTCGACCTCTCACAGCCCTCAGTCCGCAGCAGCTGAGGTTCTTAGCAGCTTCAGTGTTTGCCGATATGGCAAAACATCTCCCAGCCAATGCTGCTGCTGCTGCTGCCAGCCCTGTTCTGTTGGCACCTGATGCGATTTCAGATGCCGGAGCAGCAGCAGCAGGCAGAGCAGCAGGGCATGCTATGGCTGACAGCAGTGCAGCACCAGTGGCAGTGACAGCCGCTCAGGATCTGCTGCATACTGCACAGCCTTTCCCCCTGACACCTGCAGCAGCAGCAAAGGCAGCACCAGCCAGCAGTACCCTTGCACTAGCAGAACCAGCTGGAGCAGTATTTGCTCTGCAGCAGGTATGCACAGCATCACACGATTTGGCAGTAACACACTGTGAACCGTGTTCTCCAGCACTGCAGGATGCACCAGCATTCTGCTGTCCCTTGCATCTGGACACAGTGGTCCCACCTGGTCACCCTCCTGCCCAGGTAGCTGCTGCAGCTGCTGCCATTGATGATGGCTCTTGCCAGGCAGTGGCAACGTGCCTCCCAGCAACCCCACAGCCACCAGAAGCATCTCACACTGCAGCAGCACCAGCTGTGCATGCATCAACAGTCGCAGCAGCACCTGCAGCAGCAACATTGCCACCAACAGGTACTGAGGTATGTCAGGTGGCAAGTGGGGGTGTAGGCGCCAATGTTGAGCATGTGCTGACAGGAGCAAATGATGAAGCTGCAGCAGCAGAAGAGGAGCTGCAGATGTTGGAGGGGCCACCAATAGCTGTTGTCCGTAGCAAACCAGCAAATCAAGGTGACTGTGACCCTGAAGGTGAGTGTGCTGAGGAGCCGATGCTGGCAGCACAAGCAGCTGCAGCAAAGGTCACACTGGGTCATGGTGCTGCAACAGTCAGTGCTGCTTGTGCAGCGGCTGTTGAGGGAAATTGCAGGACTAGGACAACTGCTACTGACAAGGACACTGGCAGCATACAGGAAAGAATGAGAAGAACAGCAGCATTGCAGCAGACAGACCCAGCAGTGGCTTTGTCAACGGGACCATTGAGTAGTTATGCTGATGACACACACGAAATTCAGACCCCAGGACAAGTTGCTGATGCAACACTGAAGAGTTCTGTTGCAGGTCGCTGCTCAACTGCTACTCAGCTGGTCACAGGATTGACAGTGTCAGCACTTCTGCCAATTGTAGGTGTGGCACTGCCTGAATCTCCAACAACAGAACAAAAAGGAGCACCAGCAGCAGACGTTATGACACAAGCAGCGGCAGAAAATTCTGCACTAGCAGTTGATGGAGCAGTGGGTGGAGATTCTTGCACTACCACACAGCTCCTGGCAGCCCAGGCACTGCACACACCACCATGGGTTACTGCGGCACATCAATCCCTGGCTTCAGCAGGACCCCTCAGCATCAGCCCTGCCTCCAAAGTGCAGCCAATGACCACACCAGCCAGCCCTGGTTTGCAGCCAGCTGTTGCCAATTGCAGTGAAGCACAAGCCCAGGCAACACCCCAGTCTACTGCAGTCATGCCCCTGGACCTGCTGTGCTTACCACAGCAACCAGAACAGGCCGCACATCCAGCTGTGACAGCACTTGTGGCGGCAGCAATAGTAGCAGCTGCATGTGGGGCAGATGCTGATGTCAGCGTCAACGGCACAGCAGCAACAGCAGTAGACATGGGGTCAGGTGCAGTGGATAACGACCATGTTTGCCCAGCTGAAGATGCTGCTCAGCATGATGCTGCAGAGGGAGCCGTGCCAGCAAGTGCAGTGTCTGAACATCTGATAACTGTAAGAGCTTCTGACAATGCATCTGCGCCATCACAGAGCATGACAGCAGCAAGGGAAGGCACAGCAGCAGCGGCAGCAGCGGCGGCAACAGCAACGGCAGCAGCAGCAGCAGCTGGCTTGCACACTCCTGTTGCATCACCTTTTGATACACCTTGTGGTACTCCTCTGCTGATGGCAGTGCAGCAGAGTCTGAGAACGAATAGCCAGCTTGTTGATGACTTGTGTCATTCCAGCAGTGCAGCTAACAGTCCAGCAGGTGCCACTGAGGTGCTGCACGGCAGACTGGCTGCTAATCCTCAGACCCAGTCAATCAGTCGCACACGGCTGAGGCTGTCAATGACAGCAGTTGAAACAGAAGAGAGAGTCACAGGTGCAGGTAGCTTGGCAGATGCAGGTGCGTTTGGTGGGCACTTGGATGGCAGCAGGCTTCCAGGGCTCGGCAACCTCTTGAAGCAAGCTGCTGCTGCTGCATCACCGGCATCTGTAGCTGCAGCTGCTGCTGAGGACGCCGTGGCTGGGGTGAGTGCAGCTGCTGTGTCATGCACCACTGAAGGGCTGATGTGGAGGTGCAATGCTGCTGATGACAATGATGATGTTGGTGATGTGATGACTGCAGCTTCTGCTGGACATCCTTCCATGGCCACAGCTGCAGCAGCAGAAACAAAGAGAGACACCATTACCCTTGCCAGTGAGCACCACAGTTTGAGTTTTGCCACAGCTCAATCACATGTGGCACCACGGGGTGCGGCAGCAGTGGAAGGGCTTGAGGCAGTGGTGGCATGGTTGCCTGCTATTATCAGCAAGACCTCATTGTCTGCAGTGACAGTAACAACTGAGGACGCGCCGGCAGCTGAGCAGCAGCAGCAACAGAACCAGCAGCAGCAGGATGCCAGGTTCCTGGGTTCCAGGGCTAGGCAGCTCATGCTGGCTGACCTGGCTGGCTGGTTTGATGAAGGCAACGAGCACAACAGACAGCTACAGTTGCAGGCTTGGAAAGCAGCAGCAGCAGCAGCAGCAACCACCGTGGCCGCCAACCCACCGCAGCCACTAGGACATGATGGTGATGATGAGGAAGTTAAGTGTAGCAGAAAACGAAGCAGACAACAGCAGCAAAACCTGAACAATGTTGAGTATGTTTCAAGCCACAACGCCGGCGAACTTGCAGCAGCTGCTGGCGTGAAGCGTGTGAGGTATGCTGTGAGGCATGATGACAAAGCTGCTGCTGCTGACATGACAGACAGTACAGCCGAGTTGGTTCCCATGTGCCCAGCTGGTGGCATTATGCCAGCTGGTGCTTCACCACAAGGGGACATGCTGCCAGGTTTCTTGTGCGCACTTGAATACCTTGGTGTTACTTTGAAAGCATGATCTGCATAATGGCACAACACACATGAGCGACCTGTCCTGTGCTTGCAACTGTGTCATTGACCATCCAATTTATTCATCAGTTGGTCTCAGTCAGTGCGATGCAAAATATCCTAACTGGTGTCGGTATCCGATCGTGACAATCTACTTTTGCAGTTCAGTTCAAGGTGTGCATCTACCAGCTAATGACAGACACAAACACAAGCCTACCAGCTGGAGACAGCTGCACCAGCTGGTATTGCAGACTGAAGCAGGTTTTAGCTGATTACGGAGTGTCACGCTCCTTCGGAAGGAGTTATAAGGGCGGCTGGCATGAATTTGGCAATATGGTCGTTACATGGGCGCAGCTTCTTCCGCCTCTTCTGTTTGGCACTCACTGAGTGGTGCCGTGACGGCACAAGCTTGGGCCTGAAGGCAGTTGCAACGGCTTGAGGCTGCCCCTGAACGGGTAGAATACTATAGGAAAGGGATATATGCTGATGGGACATCCCAGTCGATTGTTGTCAAATGTCGAAGCTCTCAGTCAAACTGCGTCACTGATAAGCTGTTTAACGTTGTTGAACGCCGAGTGCGGCTACGGGCCTCGGACGGCTCAGTGATACAGAAAACACTTGTTTGCAACTTGCAAGTGCTAGCTAACATAGTACTATAGTACCTGGACTAGCAATCACAAAAAATATCAACAAGGTACAAGCACTGTTGCTCAGGTTGATGCCCCTGACTCGTCACTTTCCAAGGTCTCACAATAAGTATCAGCCAACCAACTGTCTGTGGGTGGGGTGGGGAGGGGTGGGGGAGGATATGCGGCGCAGTGACAAGCCCAAGAACCACAGATGGCTGTATATACAGTCTATATGTAGCCACTGGCATGGCAAATAACAGCATGCTTACTATGCATACTGCTGATGGCAGATTTGCTGTGGCTGATGTATTGATTTGTATAGCCGGGCACACACACATGCACATGCATCATGCATCACAAAGGACGATTTAATGCCACGGCAGGCCAGAGCCTATGGTGCGGCAGGGGAACCGCTATTCTGTGCGGCACAACACAATGCAACACAGCTGCATTATGCAGCACTCATGTTGGATCAACCACCTGCTGCATGCTGGCTTTCATTTGCGGGATATGAGGCACACTCAATAGCCCAAAAAAGTGTAAGAATCTTATCTGCAGCTGCAAATGCCACCTTGTGTGTATATCTGCACAAGAACTGATGTCAACACCCATCATGGCTCGACATCATGGACAATTGACACAAATGCCTGGCTCACCAAGAGCAACAATGCTCAAGACACTAGATGGAGCAGCCGCTGTTCAGTAGAGCCAGGCTGTGATCACACCAGTTCAAAGATCTTGAATGCAGAGCTGACAACTCCCTGCAACATCAACAGCACGCTCATTATCCTCGACAGGCACTGTTGGTGCTATGAAGGAAATCAACATATGCGCGCTGACCAAGTGCCATGCTGACCCACTGTCAGTTGTCACCAGCCATTACTACAAACCATGAAGTGTCAAGCTTGTCACCCTGTCAATCTGGACATTGGCTAAGGATGTGCCTATCCAGCAACGTACAGTGGTGGTGATGTGGCAGGACACTATGCTGACTCACAACAAGCCGCTAGCTGAGCTTGGGTACTTTCTGATCAGCCCTGCATCACAATTGCTGGTGAATTAGCTGCACACTGCTGCCAGACGTTTGCTCCTGCCATCAACATAAGAGAAAGGCCGTTGGAATTTTGCAAGTTAGCAGCCCATGGGTTGAAAGTAGGTGGTGAAAGATGAATACACAGTCTTTTGGGTTGGCCAACTTCAAATGGCATCACTGAGCTCATGGTACACCAACTCAGGATTCGGAATGCCTTCACTGATGGCTGCAGGTGTGGGTGTTGGTGCGGGAGGCTTGTTGGCTCCATCACCTCCAGACCTTGATGGTGCCGTCCACTGAGCAGGTGAGCAGGCATGATTCTGTTGGGTGTGCTGTCACACCACAGATGACTCCCTCATGTGCCTGGAAGCTTGCCACCAGCTGAGCATCAACAAGCTCCCAGTAGCACACACGACCTGTGATGCACAACACAGACAAACCACATACACCTTGGCACTTGATGGGTAGACCCCTGACCAGGGGGCATCAGCAGAAATGTATGGTTTACACAGCTTTGCTTACCGCCAGTGCATGTTAGACTGCACTGGCAAATGATCCCAAGAGGAAGTGCAATGCTGATGGACCCAACTCATCAATGCACTGATGATCACGTCAGCAACTGTGGAGGGCACTGCCATGCTACACAGGTCTGGTCATGTGCTTGTGGAACCACATGATTGATTATGGCCAGATGATGATCGGCAGCGCTGATCAGCATCTGAGAGGGCCGCCCTCTACTGGCAGCAGCACCAGCTAACACTCACCATCCTCACTGCAGCCCACCACATGTTGGTCATCTGCCAAGAAGGCACATCCCATTCGCACAGACTCATGTTTATGCCCCTTATAGGAGGCCAGCAGCTCTCCAGCTTGAATGTCTAGCAGCCTCAGGCAAGAGTCCAGGCAGGCAGCCAGCACACACAACCTGTCCTGGGTGATGGCAAGAGCTGATACGGGGTGGTGCAGCTCATCTGTGTACATGCGGCCCATGCGGATGTCAAAGCGGCGCACCGTGCCGTCCACACTGCCGGCCAGGACTGCATGGTCGGTAGCCAGTACACTTGTCACGTCATCCTGCAAGAGTGGTGGACAATGAAGAGTGCTGCTAACAGTAATAAAGGCGGGCGGGAACAGAGTAAGCAGAATAGCCCTTCATGAAGAGATGCATGCTTTTGATACTCCAAGGAAGCAGGTGGCTCTGCAGCGTCTCATGCTGCAGTTGCAACAGGTTCCTGATTACAGGAGCGCACTGGATGACCAAGGAACCAGGTTACCTTGAATTGCGTCATGGTCTGTATGGGGTCAATAGACCTGCTCCGGCAGTCCCACACCTTCACTGCTGCGTCATAGCCACCAGTGACAAGCACCTCGTCAGCGGCAGCATGGACCACCTGGGTGCAACAAACCACAGTTGCAAGGATATCACATGACCCCTTGCTGAAGGTTGCTATGGTGCAGGTCTTTCAGTCAGCTGCTAAATGCGGCTGGTCCAGGCCCAAAACGGAAGTCTGATGCTCATGCTATGCAGGAGATGCTGGTGGCATCTTGACTGCTGTTATCTCCTGCTCCTGCTGCCACTGCTTGTGATACAGCACTATTGCAATCATCAGTGTCTCCAACGCTGCTGAGGAGAACACTGAGGCAATTGCAGCAGTTACAGCTGCTGTAAATGCATACCGCGTTGATCTTGGAATCGTGACCTCTGAACTTTCTTATGATACCACCAGTTGCTACATCCCACAAGAACACCTGCTTGTCTCCCCCAACAGAGGCCATCTGGCTGTTGTCGCTACACACGGATACATCACGCACTTCGTAGCCATGACCGGTGTAGGTTTTTATGTTGAAGCCTTTTATGGGATTCCATAGACGTATTGTGCGGTCCTGCGATGTGCAAGCTACAGAATATGGGTCGGCAGCCACATGTGAAATGCAGCTAATCTGCAGTGTATAGACCTGGCGGCACCCTGCGCAAGGTAAAGGAACGCAAAAAAGCATGTTAAAGCTTACTTTCCCACAAGATAAGCAGTAGGTGCCCTTGGGGTTGAATACCACGTTGAGGACAGGGCCCTCATGACCAGTAAGGGCGAATGCAGGTTCATGCGGCAATGTAGCTCCAGGCAGCTGCTCTACTGGCATCTAGTGCTATTCAGTGTTTTTGTAGAAGCACAAGATATCAGCGTACCCTCGCGATCAACATATGTACTGCAACTCGGGCCCTTCAAGCAGCAGGCGCCGTCTTGTATTGAAGTAAATAGTAATGCCCATGAGCAGCATGAAGATGATGTAGTATCAGATGCCTCGGGTGTTTGTTAGTTCAGTGCATGACATGGGAGCCAGGATGATCAAGTTGGTCTTGGGGCAATTCAAGCTGTAAAGATTTTTGTTTGTTGGAACACTCGTCCTGAGGCTGACCGCTGCTTCGCTCGACTGTGAAGTTCAGAGCCATCTGGGTCAAGTCGCAGACGTGACCACCATCGGCGATCGCACAGTTGACTGTAATAAAGCGGGTGCAGAGATTGTATTGGGCAGGTGTTGAAGCTGCTGTGCAACGGTCACGAGACCCGGCCGTTCTCTGTTCTCTTTACGCGCCAGTCATGGTGGATGCTCAATCAACCCCTCAGATACTCGAGCACTTGCGCAAAAGCTTGACAGTCACTATCTATGATACAAAGTGAGTTGACCGACGCACCATAGGGCCGTCTACTGCACTATAGATTAACCGGCTGTGCTGCTGTGCAGATGGGTGCCATCAACAGCTAAATTCGTAGCAGCAGGGCAGCATGCTCGCGGCACAGGTTGCCTGCAGGTACGTTGGCCTCACGGCTTATGCGTGCTGCTACTAGCCGTTCCTGGGAATCTGCAACATGTCATGCATTGCTGACAGTCAGCAAGCGCGGCGCTGCCGCCAGGTGCAGATGGCACTCATAAGCAGCTCGGCATCCCACACAGCTGGAGTATACCCAGCAGTATTGTAGGTGGCACCCATAAGCAGCTCGGCATCTCAATAGTCCACGTCATAACCCAGGGTGTGGATGCAGTGCTCTTGAGGCCCTTGGCCAGGCCTTCCATTACTTTGTTTGTTACCAGGTGTATGAGTTGGACGGCCCAGATGCAGTACTGAAGAAAACCATAGATGGCAAGAGCGGCTTCAAATGCAGCACATTTGCTGCAAGTAGCGTGTCCGCCCCACGGCTGGCAGTTGGGAACTTTGATGGCCGGCTACAGATATGGGACTTGGAACAGAGCAGAGCACCAGTTTGGGATGCACAGGCCCATGCATCAATAGTCAATGCTGTTGATGGGATGGGGGGCCAGGTGAAACTGCTGCCAACTGACACAGATCAGCAACTTTGCACCTGGGTCCTGGATCCTGCACTTGCAACAATCCAGCTGTATTGCATGTGGATTCTGCATCATCCTTGCAGCAGCAGACACACCATTCCAACATCTTACACTTGACAGTATTGCCATGTACTTGCATTGATACTCTATGCAACTGCAGGCCATAAGTGCCCTCCATTTACTTAGCATCGCTGACACAGCAGCTATGTCATGTTGACAACTGCTCAACCTTGGTTGCTGTTTTGGAGTGTGTGCCTTGATCAGCTGATGTGTCCTATCCTGGCCCTGCAGGCACTGGGCTATGGTCCACCTGAGCTTGTGACTTGTGGTCGTGACGGGTGTGTCAGGATCTGGGACACTCGGCAGCAAGATGCACCAGTAGCAGCATTTGAGCCAGCAGACAGCAACAACATCAGGTAAAGGGTGCCGACATCGATTTTGGTGCTGGTGTACACATGCGCCCAATTGGATTGTGAACAGTCACCTCAGCCAGGCTGACAGAAGGGCTGAAAGCGATGGGCAACATGCTTTGTTATGACATGTTGTTGCCTGTAATTATCATTGGTTTATGTGCATGTGTATGTTAAGTGACTCTGGGTACTGTACTGTTTCAGGGACTGTTGGTGTGTAGCGATTGGTAATTCATACAACGATGAGGAGCGCTGTGTCCTGGCAGGCTATGACAACGGAGACGTGAAGATGTTTGACCTGAAAATGAACAAGGTGTGGCAGCAGACGCTGCTGCAGGACACACTTCCGGTTTAAATGCAGCAAAATTCAATATTTGTACCATATATCACCTATACATCACTCACACCCCCACTCCAGGCAGTTGGCGACCAGATGCAAAGAACTTGCAGCATGGTTGCACATTAGTATTGAACAGCAGGTCACAACCAGCTGCCAGAGAGTCCTTCAGCAGGGTGCCATTATGGCATATGCAGGTGCCAGGGTGGTGACATGGCCAACTCTCATACCCTACTGTAACTAGCAGACCACTAGCAGCCACAGGCAAGCAGCTGTGTTATCACACCATGCTGACGGACAAAAGTTGGCAAGTTAATTCGAGTCAAGCGCTTGGGAGTCACTTGCATTGCGCCAGTGATTGCAGTTCAATTGAAGGTGCCAATCCATCTCCAACATGCTTTGCTGTCCATTGTTGCCACAGTTACGGTGGGAAACAAATGTCAAGAATGGGGCATGTGGTGTCCAATTTGACCGGAAGGACATACAAATGAACAAGTTTGTGGTCAGCTGCCTAGAGTCGCAATTCCATGTTTTTGATGCCCGCACGCAACACCCACAGAAGGTGAGGCGCAGCAATTTCTTCAGAGCATGCAGCAGCTGCATACTGTCATCATAGTCAATGTGGCATTGTCTGCAGCAGTTCATGTGCTTGGCATGAACCGTTTTGACACTTCAAGTCCCTGGCACACATGCACATCCTCCTCCAAACAGAATGCATGTGGGTTCTCAGACTGGTGAGCAGGAGTCATTTCAACAGCTGCTGAGTGCAGAGAGCAGGCAGCAGTATTTGAGCAACACACTTCTGAGGTCCCCCACACTGCTCACTGTGTGGCCTGCTGCTGTGACTGCTGTGTCCAGGGCTTTGCGAGTGCTACCCACAGTGTAAAGGAGCTTGATTCAGGGGCTGCAGCCGGTGGCTCGACTGTGTGGGGTGCGCATCACTTGCCGCAAAACAGAGATGTGGCCATGATCGCGTCCGGTGATGGATCTCTGTCTCTGTGGAGGTACCAGTACCCAGATCAACGCAGAGTCAAGGTGAAAAGATTTGACCAACACACAGCGTTTTTGATCTGCTCCTTGCCATGCACTGTTGCTGTACATCCCTGTCCGCAGGTCTGGCTTGTGTGAGGAAACAAGGTCCTTGATCTGCACCATTTGCTACAGGGCTACAAGAGGGGCAGTCTTGCCAGGCATTGATTGCCTTTGCAACCTCAACTCATGGAACCACTTTTACTGTCTCTGGCTGAGGAAACCTTGGCGACAGACCTGGGAGCAGTTATCAGCATCCTACTGCATTTACTTGTGGAGTATAGCTAGCAGACTGGTATCCAGCCGTGCATGCTTATTGAGTGAGTCATGCTCCACTGCTGAATTTGATGTCTGCAGGACCAGGAAGGCAAGGAATTGGGTGTAGCAGGCACCATGCAGCGGTTGTCACACAACAACATATCCAGTCAACCCATCAACAGTTTCGACTGGAGCCCTGACAAGATGGGGCTGTTTGTATGTAGTGCATTTGACCAGTGCGTCAGAGTGGGCTTTGTCACAAAGCTGAACAAGCTGTAACAACCCTGAGTACAGGCGTTCATGCACTGGCCAAAGCACTTGTTGGGAGGCTCATGAGCTTCAGTGCGGACACATGTCCAACAAACAGAGGTGGCTCTTCATGCAACCAGTATCCTCAGGCATACTCAACGCACACATGACCTTGGCCAGAAGCTCGCTTAAGCTTGCAAGCCATTACCACCTGGTCATTGCTTGGACCATCAGGGAATTTTCGGTACAGGACATGCATATGTGCGTGTGCTGTCGTCATGACACAGTGCGTGGGCATGCGCAGTAAGCTCTGAGACTGTTGCTGATCCAAGACCGTCGGAACAGGCAGTGTGTGAGGATGGACCGCATCCCATGAGTCATCCGCTGGCTCGCTGGCTTGTGCTGGGGTCAAAGTGGGTTCAACCCGCCGACTTTGTACCTTTTGGAACAACTCATATGAGTTGCAGGCATGCTGTCTGCATGCGCACCTTCGAGCTGGTTGGAACGCGTGGACGCGGCGAGTCTATCCTGCACAGACAGCAACCTGCCCACTAGACCAGACATGTCGGCCAAGTCGCATCTACATGTGGGTTCTGTCAACTGGAGCGCCAATTACCTTGCAAGCCGGTGCAACTTGTTGCACTTGCACGTGCGGAGGACGACGTCGTGCGACGCGTCCAGTGTCAACACTGTCACAATACCATGGTTTCCCGGCACACACCCGTTCCACAACGTTGCCAACCACATCTGCTTCGGCATTCGGTGTCCTGAAGATGCAGCTTTGCACACTGTCCTGTTTCCCGACCCAATAGGTCAGCTGAGCCTGCAGGCCCCGAGCAACTTCGAATGAATTCAGACCCGGTCCCGGTGCATTGAGTCGCGATCGCCTGATCGGCATGCCGACGGAGGTATACCTCCCACGAGTCGTCCGTTGCCTAGCCTAGTATTGGCGGTCAGTAAGTAAGTGATCTTCAAAGATGATGCTTCCCTGTTGATCTCGGGGGAAATCCTCAGCGATGGGTGAGTCGTGGAGCTGCAAATGTCCGTCAGTGACGCCACTAGCCAACTGGGTGCCTTACTAAAGCCAATGGGATTCATACAGCGTATAAACCGTTTACAGGCCGTGGGTCGGAAATACTGCCATCAATGACCGCTCAAACCCAACCGGAGACCCTGGGTCAGCAACACCGCATTGCAATTGGCACGATGATACTGTACTCTATACGCCATCAGTGTTAACAGTTGTAGTAATGTGTTAACAGTATTATGTTGGTTGGTAACGGTTACCAACTTCAAGACTGCGGCAGTCGCCTGAGAGACTCGGCACAGTAAAGCATGAGAACAGACCATCAGAAGGGGGAGCCACCAGTGAGCTTGTGAAAGGGTCACCACCCGAAAGTTTCAACAGGCCCGACCCGAAAGGTTCAACAGTCTCAGAAGTACTGGGCTGCACGGCCATGGGCTACTGCACAGTAGCAACAACATGGCAATAGATATTGGATGCAGCATAGTATGGGCGGCAGTGCATCGATTTGTTGGCCATTGGCAGTATACTTCATGCAGCGCAGGTTCATAACTCAAATCCCCAACACGGTTCCTAGGTGAGGCAAGGCAACAGGGCAGTTATTCCTAGCATATCAGTGTGTCTCTCAGCAAGCAGTCTTGAAGTGCCACTTCGGATGTCACCTGTGGGCATCCACGGCTTATAAATGATCTCCAAAGAACTCCTGCAGCAGTGAAAGCACCTCCCCGACTGCTTTTGCTACCTCAGGATCATCAAACTTTCCTCTGGCACCACAGAAGCCATGAACCATGTTATTGTACTGCCTGTACACACACTTCGACTCCCACTTGTGGCCCTTCATGGCTTCTTGGATTGTCTCATAAGGGTCTCCTGCAAGCCAACAGATTATCATCGCAGCGGTGGAGTTGCAAGATCAGTGACATCAAGGACACCAACTTGTGTGTAGGCTTCAATGGCTGACAAGTCTCTTGTTGCCTTGTAACTTGGCAGTGCGACTCTGCATGACATGGCAAGCTACACCAATTGCCACTGTCATCCAACCAGACACAGCTGCAGGCACTCATCCCACACCCTTTGATGCAGGTGCAAGAGATGCACAGTGCCCATAGACACACTACCACTTTGCTGTAGCACCACTGACCATTATGTACCTTGTACTGGAACCTGTTGTCAGGTGTGACATCGCCACCACTGAGCCCACTGGAGCCCCAGACGGGATGAGTAACAAACATAAACCAGTAAAATCTTCCGAAATGGGCCGCGGGGCCGATGGCAGGATTGCTATGGTCAATGGGTAACTTATATATATATATATAAACCAGTAAAAAACACAGGTTTACTGCATGCGCGCTCCAATTGTCTGCAGCAGCCATGACTCACCCTGAGCTGACACCACAGCCAGTGGCACCTTGGCAGCAGGGCAGAGCTCCTTCTCCTTATTGAACAACGAGGGGTGCAGCAGAGCAGCCGCCTTGAACACCGACGAGTCTGCTGCTGCCTGTACTGACATGGCGGCCCCCCAGCAAAACCCTACCGTGCCAATACTGCTGACCCCCTTAGCCTTTAGATAGTCCACCACAGCATAAACATCTGGCTTCACATTCTGCAGGACAGGCACAGAGAGCAAATATTCACATTATAAAACGACCTGTCACCTAGTGGTACAAGCAATGACCAGGATGTCATGGTTTTCTGTCTGATGGGAATGACGTTGCAGAACATGCACAGGAGAAATCATATAGCATTTGCTTATAACAAACAGGTGTGCAGCACCTGAGGGGTTGCAGTGTCTTGGCCTCCATTGCATACTATGGCTGGAAGCGCATTGATGCAGTGTGCCGTACTGCCACGAGTGGCCCTCCGGCTTGGGTCTTGTTAATTTATACTTTCTCTTTCAACTAAGACTTTCTCCCGACCCCCTTCAACTAAGACTTTCTCCCAACCCCTGTAGAAGTTATCGACAACTTCTCCTGCTCAATAGTTGCTCTTGTTTATGCATTTTTTGGTGCACATATCGCGGACTTTTAGGCCTGAACATAATCAGTAATGCTCTATATGATGCATGCGTCAGAAGGACATATAGAGCCCTACAACAGTCATTCTAAGCCTTTAAGGGTTCAGTTTGGGTCATTGGGACGGGCTGTAATTATTCGACAGCTTCTCCGTATGTATCCTCAATGTTCTCCCAAAGCTGTAGGCAATCGATGATTTTGGAGAAGCACTCCTGGTAGTACGGTGTTGTAGAAGCAGCTGCAGCTGGCAAGTACTCATGGTAGTTGGTCCCACCTGGTCCCAAGTGTAGCTCTGTATCCAACCCGCAATGTTATCTTCTGGCTTTGGAGGAAACCTGTAACGGCACGCAGGAGGGTTGAACATGGGTGACAGTCGTAATATCAGGCACAAGCTGCACATGCTGACACCACAGAGGTCATGCAATGCTTGAGTGCAGCTGATGGTGATCATTGAGAAGTGTTGCAAGAAGGGTTTTGGGGTCAAAAGGCTTTCAAGCAACAGCTTAAGAGTCCCCTACAGTTGACCTGAACTTCCATATGTTGTGAAAGAGCGCACAACCAGAAGCCTGCATAGTCTGCAACAGCAATTTTGTGGTGCCCGTGTGCTTTGTATTGGGCTGCTGTGCTCTTGGCTTGCACCGTATGTGACACCCTAAAATGCCATTCCGACAAAGATGCTACCTGAAGGGCCACAAGAAGAAGTCTGCTGCTGTGGGGAATTCCCAGGATTTGCAACAAGGCACGGGCTGGGGTGCTGCAGCTCATAGTTGTGATTCTAAGGACCATTACATTCAATGAGGCTCAGGTGCTGTGCGAGCCGCTGACTGCCTTGGCGTATGCTGCAAGCGACATTGCATAAACAGCTCACTTTTCCATAGTCCATGGTTGTCCTCTGAAGAAGTCTGGTGCAGCCACCGCATACCCATCAGCTGCCAACCTATCGCATACTTGAAGGAACTGCAACAAAATATACCAAGTCATCCTGCTGACCACTTGCTTAGGATTAAGAGTGGCGCTGTGATGTATGCACAGGTAATTCTGAAGACAAGCACGGCCGCTGGCGAGGAGCGTACCTGAGTTGAGAAGCCGAAGATGTCAAACACTGGGATGATGCCCTTGTTGTTCCCTTCCCCCGTGATGTACACCTTCATGTCGCCGATCTGATCATACCTGCCCTTTGGAGTATACTCAACGCTCACAGGAGCACCAGCTGCACAGCAGACGTCCATGATTAGAATGCGCTAGTCACCACTGTCTGTAGCTTCCGTTGTTCGGGCAGGTGGTGAGGCCAGCGCCGAGCGTTAACTTACAGAATCATGCTGTACGCAACTCATGTCGCCAATACCAACATGCCTCTGAAGCGGAATGCAAACCCAGTACTTTGGTAACCCACACTCTCTGACTTCCATCAGGAAATTCGAAGCCGAACATCGCTTTCATCACCATAAAAAAAGACTTCTGGTAAGAAACTCGGTGACTCGTGTGCACGAAACAACATTCATGCGCACAGTGACGAGTGGTAAATATTTGCCGGTGTCTGCACAGTCCTCTGCTCTTAGATGTGCAGCAGGTGCCCAACTTTGCTTCTGCACTGCTGCATACATTTCTCCCTATTCGCTGCGTGCTTAAGATCGCACCATATGACCCACTTGGGAGTCACTGCCTCACAAAACACTCTTCATGTTGACAAAGAATCATTCTTGATAGACACTAAACAACCGATACATTTGCACACAATGTGCTGGTGGAAGAATACAGCTTGCCTGTGTGCAGGGCCCCCTACTGTTGGATGTATAGCTGCCACTTCCGAGATGTTGTTGTAGTATGATGAGATACACAATGCATCTACAGCACATTGGTTGGTAGCAGAAGCGTCTGCAGCAGCCAGCTCCCCAGTCAACAATAACCCCATCAAGCCACCCACTAGTCTCACTACACTAGCTAGTCTTACACCAGTTGCTACTCCTGCGCACGTGTTGACATGTTGCCACAATGCTGTTGGCCAGTCCCAACACAGCAAACACGTGCCATCACACGTGCAGCGACTACTTCTGCCCCAACCCTGCTGCTGTGCACCATCCTTGCGAATTGGCACTTGCTGCACCAGCCAACTACATCTCTCAGTGCATAGCATTTAATGATCACCCTCTTTGACTTCAAAGTTAAATGGCGTGAAAGCATAGCCATCACCCCTGCACACGAGCAGAAAGGTAACAAGAGGACTTGAATATGTCAGTAAGAACCTCCCTGAGCACAAGCCAGCTGCTGGCCCTCATAAGGACACGGTCATGCAACCACGTCACTACCAGCTGTAAGCCAGCATATGTTACCACCATGTGCAGGGCCTGCAGAAGATTCCCCCACATTGCCTGCTGCCCACCGAGGACTATATCACTAATAAAGTTCAAAACTCGGAAAAAATTCTATCAATAGAAAAACAGTCTGGCATTAACAGTACACAAATACCCTTAATGCGATAACAGCAGAGCCTTTCAGCATGGGCAAGAGACACTGCTGCCCATTCAGCCTCTCACCTATAAAACTTGTTCTGGAACTCCACCCAGTGCAGACGCAGTGCATGGAGGAACGCTGATAGGGACTCCATCAGCATCAGCACACCCATGGTGGCACAGAAGAACACAAAGAACCCTGCGATGATCGACAGACACAAAGGCCAAAGCACTGGGCACACCTAGATACTGATGTGGATTGACCAGCTGGCTGAGCAATAACCACTGTGCACTGCCACCCATGTGCGTAACAGATGTAGCGCCTCAGCACTTGCTTGAGAGTCACATCCGCTCAACATGCTCTGTTGGTTAGCACAAATGCAATTGGAAATTGAGGACAAATGAGAATGGAGACTGAGGACAGTAGACTGTGCATCTGGTAGTGGCATAAGCACTGCCTGCGTGATCAGCGCTCACCTATCATCATAGCAACGGGGCTGTTCATCCTGACCGTCTGCATCAGCACCCTGTCAAAGAATACTGCACTCAGCTGGCTGTGCGCCAGACTCAGGGCCCACAGACGCAGATAGGAGGCTGTGTTGGACACAGCACCTAGCACAAATTCTATGGTATGGATCATCTGGTGTACCATGATCTCCCCAAAGTCAAAGTGGTCACCATGACCATGATCAGCGCCGCCGTGGCTGTCAGGGTGTCCAGCTGAGTGTCCAGTGACAAGCCCGCGACGTGCTTCCTCATCCTCATCAACATCAATGCCCACCATATCATACATGCGCCGCTGCAAACAGTGCAGATAGAAAACAGCATGAGTCAACTGCACTGCTGTGGAATGGAACTTGCACAGCAGAGGAGTCTCGCAACCAGTCAGCTTAAGGAATGAGAAGTACCTGTCTCTCAGACGCCTCATGACGCTTCTTGAGGATGAGTGGCTTGGGCAGCAGCATCCAGGGAACTGCTGCAAAGGACACTAGAAGCAGGAACACCTGCAAGGGCATCACCACCAGGATCAGTGCAGCATCACGAAAGCAGATCTCTGAAGCAAGCAAGCCATGCAGTGCTGCAGAATGCACACCACGACCCCTGTGGCAAGTGATTGCATCTCTTAACAATTAACAACATAGGCATCTTGAAAAACAGATGGAGCCAGCACTGATCAGCACTGAACACCATGAGACCAGGAATACTTACCTGCAGTCCAGCCTGGCCATTGAACAATAGCCCATCCTTGTCCACAGTGCCAGGAGAAAGGAACATGTAGATCATGACATGGTAGAGATCTGTTGTCTTGGCAGATAGCCACTTGTACACAATGGCGATGCAGAGATAGCCAAACAAGGCATTCAAGAAGATCATCTGCAATCAATCCCGGAAGACACACTGTTCACATTAGTCACCATCAAGCATGCAGCGCATTTTGAAATGGCCAGAGCCTCATGGTACAGCAACAAGGCGAGGCAGCTGGAGGGCACCACCCATGAATGGACTTGGTGACTGGGGTGTGTGAGGAGTCGCTTATGTACAATAATCAGCAACTCCATCTGATGTTATCTTCCAAGTGCATGTTGTTGGCAGCCGTGTTTGCCATCCAGGACATGCAACCTTGGAGTCCCCTAATCATTGTGTCCCTCACACGCCTCACCTGGGGAACAAACTCACAGAGTGTTGAGAGCCTGTCCCTGAAGTACAGGTTGTTGAACAAGCTCATGACGATACCCAAGTTCATGTGCACCACTCCCAGCAGGATGCTCATTTTCATCTTCATGCTGTTGAGGAAGGGCAGCTCTGCCTTGGTGCCATGCCAGACTGGGTCAACGCCAAAGGGATATGGGCCAGATCCCCCTGGGAACTTGACCTGTCCTCCAAGCTCTGCACAGGCGCGCATGTCTCTGATGCTCGCGTCAAAGACGTCATCCTTCAAGAAACACTGTGGTCCAGTACACAGTACAAACACACACAAAAAAAGTAAACCACGGACTGTGATATTCACCATGGAACAGGCGGTTATTGTTGCTCAACAGGCAGCAGTGTGCATATGCTCAGTGCCGGACTTCAGTTGTCTACTTTAACTATGTTGCACCGTACATTTACCTTTGCTCTAGTGCCTCCGAACAGTGTCATTGGCATAGAGAAGAACTCGTTATAGATCAGCCCTGTAAAGATGCTGAACACCGCCATGAGCACAATGCAGTATCGACCCCCAAAGGCCATGCCAAAAATCTCATCCAGCTGCTGCTTCAGGAACTTCTTCTCATTGACCAGCAAGTACATGGCAAACATGAACATCAGTAGGCCATGGCCAAAGTCACCTGCAGTGCAAGTGAAGCGGGAAAGCTTCATTGTCGGACATTACTGCTGATAACAGCAGTTTAGAGCGCTACACTATGCTGCAGAAGCGCTATTGAGCTGGTGGGGGGCAGTGCTGAGAAAGTGTGTACATCAGACGAGCAAAATAGCAACAGTGGCCCTGCAGCAGGCACTTGCGCACAGCCCTCAGAGTTTGCTGCTGACGCTCACCGAACATAACAGCAAATAAGAAGGGGAAGGTTACAATGGTGTACACAGCCGGGTTGACCTCCCGGTAGCGGGCCACACCGTAGGCATCCACAATAGCCTGCAGTGATGAAGATATCATTTCTGTCAGCTTTGTGCCACTGCCCCCGCAGACAATCACTGCCTGCCTATGAATCTGCTAGACAATGTAAGTACACAGCTGTCATCTGCAACAGAACAATCTTGAGAGTAATGAATTCCATGTCATACTTGTGCTGCCTCCAACAGGACTCTCCACAGCAGCTGATAAGCGAAAACTCAAGGCCGAAAAGGCATAAACACATGCGGGTCAGCACCCGTGAGAGGCAGCTCTAAACTCCGTCTACTTTCTGTGGTACAACCAACATGTGCAGTTGGCTGTGCCCATATGAGAGGTATCGATATACTCCTAGCAATACTGAATGTCTACCAAGCGCCAAAACATAGTGTGTACTTTGAACCCCCTACACAGAAACCATTTGGCACACTGTGCCTTGACAGTGACCACTGGCATCATCAGGCAAGCAAAGAACAAGTGTGAGACTCCCAGGACACGAGCCCCCTGCTCATACTCATGTTGGAGAACATGCACCTGCTGCTATAATGTTGACGCAGCACACAAAACAAAAGAAGTCACCAGGTCAGTTCACCTGGAAGCAGCTTGTGAACATGTCAGTCTTGAAGTATGTGGGGGGTGGGTCCTTGGTCATCAGGGGCTGCAGGACAGTTGCCACCTGCGTTGATGAGGCCATTGCCGCCTGCCTCAGAGCCTCATGCACACGCGGCTTGGCAGCCAGGGGACACCAAGCCTCTGCCACGAGCACCTTGCGGCTTGTGTCCATGGACAGCTTGTTCAGGGTGTGATAGATGGCCTTCTCTCGTCGTACCTGCAACCACATGCACGTACATGACTGTTGAGGCAGGTTATCTGTAGCTGCACACATACTGTATGTCGATTGGCAATCCCACTGCATGCTGTTGCCGACAGATAGGCTGCTAGCTACATACAGGCACTGCCAGCATAAAGACTCATCCCGCTACCATGCCTACACTGTTGCGACACCGCGCACCTGAGTTGCCCACTGGTCCAGATTGAATGCAATATTCTGCAGCACCGCCTCCCTGTGGCGCTCGCCAGCTTCAATGGTGGTGTGCAGCTCACGCAGGCGTGCTGTCACCTCACCATGCATCTGTCGCTGGCGGGCAGGGTCCTCAGGAAACGGGTAGCGGTTGGCAGCAAACGCCTCACAGATCTGGGGCCATGCAGCAGCAGTACACGACCTTGATGAGGGTGGACAGCTTGACAAGGCTGAGCTGTGGATCATCCTCATGCACGTGGCTGCACATGTCTGCCCGTTTCAACTGCAGCAGGAAGGCAGGCACAATACAGTGCACCAGATCATATGCCCGTTAGGTTATTGACATGCCATTCAGCACCTTCAAAACCCCAACCCCACCTTGAGCACTTTGGTGCGTGCCCTTTCTCCAGCATAGAACACCACAAACACGTGCTTCTCCACCTGCTCCCCTGTGGCGGGGTCCTTCACGCTCCCAACAGGTGTCTGGCGCAGGAACATGTTGCCCCTGGTGGCCCGGAAGAGCAGTCGCTCAAAGCCATTGAGCTTCTCCTGGGGGATCAGCCCAGCAACAAAGCCCAGCCGCCCAGTACCCGCTGCAGCAGACTGCACCAGGATAACAAGGACCAGGGACAGAGAGCAGTCAAACCACAGCACCAGTCTTGGCCCCAGCAGAAGCTGGCTGCCTCAAGATGTATTAGACAGCTGCTGCTGGCAGTTTCGACATCTTTTACGATGTATTAGACAGCCAGAGGTTCAACCATTTACAGCAGTACCAAGGCAGGCATCACAGCTATCACTGTTCACACTGCTAACTTCGCTGCCTGCGAGACACCTCAGACAAAGCGGCTGTTCACTGGTCACCATTGTACAGTGCTGCAAAGCAATGCTGCTGTTGGTTCTGTGTTTGCTGCTCGCCATGTCATCAGTACCGGTACGTACAGGCAGTGCACTCTCCAGCAGTGGCGCATCGATAGCCTCAGGCACACTGTAGGTGCGTTCAAAGCTCTCCGCCTGCAAAGCCAAACAATCAATGGTGCAAGAGATGTTATGCATTGAAGCTAGTACAATGTGTGTTGAAGCCGGATTGTCCTGGTGGTGGACATCTGCCGCAATGTAACCTGGAAACAGGTGCCAGAGTAACATTTGGGGCTCAGCAGGGGGCCCGGGTATCTTTACCTGCGCGTCTATACGAGCCTGGTCGAAGAAGGTGCCAGCCTTCTCCAGCACCAATTGCAGTTCAACTAGTTCGTTGTAGCTGCGTGCCAGGCGCTCGCTGTTCCCATTCACCTCCAACATCTCAGCTTCAAGCTCCTCAAGCTTGGCCTGGGCAATGTGAAGCACAGGCAGTGATGCTCTTATGCACATGAGAACTTCATATGTTCAATGTGCATGATCATGTGACCTGCATATGACCTACACAATGACTGAGCTATCATGCTGATTGTCATCATCATCAAATCCAGAGAACTGGTAGAACCAGAGCTGACTGTGAAGAAGCTGGCCCCTGAAAGCGGCAGCTACTGCAATTGCCCCTGCATGTATTCCAGTTGCACCAATATGACGTACAGAGCCACCTTTAGTAGGCAAGCTGCTGTGTCTACACACAGCTGCTCCAGGCAAGTCTCTGTTACATCCGGTCAGTACTGACCGGCACTGGCAGACACACCGAAGCTCAGTACATGAGTATACATCATGCTGCCATGCTTGAATTGCTGGAAGGTCATGAAGAAGTGATGTGCTGCTGCCTGGTGTGCTCATACATGTCTGCTGCTGGCATGTACGCGTTCAACTCTGCTTTGTTGTGGCACATGCTGCTCCCAATGGCGCACCTCCAGCTCATCCATGTCATAAGTCTTATCTGTCAGCGCCCGAATGCCAATGGTCATGCCTGCTTTCTCCACCTGCATACGCACAGTTGGGTGCAAAAGTGATCCAGAGTGAACATCAGCACAAATGCTACCCATTGACTTCCATTGGGGATGGTAGCATGGTAGAACTGTGACAGGTCAACCAAGAGGGATGACAGAAACTGCTTGGTCTCCACCCACAATGCTGCACATGCAGACATGCTCCTTCATTACAGTAGCTAGCAAAGGCGTTATGAAGAGAAACGACAACCCAGTTCACGTATCTTTGAAAGTGGCGCATGCCCTGCTTGCCTCAACTGCATGCAAGGCCCCCTACTGTTCCATGGCAGTGGCCTGTATGCCTCCACTATAAGCATGATCACCGCATCTGCTGTTTGTATAGCCCACCTGATCATGAAAGAACCTGATCTTGCGCGCCATCTCGTCACAACGCTTCACCTGCGTGAGAGTACATCTGGACGATCAGGAGCTGTGAAATTGGCCATCTGCACGCAACGACGTCGCCGACCATACCTACCTGGTTCGCATACGTCCTTTGAAAAGCAGATTTATCAGCATTCAAGTCCTTAAACTGAAGAAGACCGACATCCCCAAGGGCACCCACTGTGTCGTGAGCTGATTCGGCCGGAACCATCAGCTGCAAGTATAAATGTATGTTCCTTCATTAGCATGAGCGCTGACACGAGATATTTTGCACACAAGGCACAGAGGCAAGTAGGCATATGCTATTTACCTGAACCAGCTGCATTTCCTCGCTCCTCCATAGCTCTATGTTGTTGAAACCAAAGTCTAGAAGGCCCGGCATCCTGTTCAGCAGCTTGCAAGGCCAGTAGGCCCTGCTTGGCCCAGAAGCTGCTGCTGCACCAACTCAACTCCAGTGCCTGTAGATCACTTCAACCTTTACACGGCCCTGCCGGTTGGCTACTATCGCACAATAATCTCTCCAGCACAGTCGACGCTGTGATTGCCGAGTATGTTGACTTGCTGACCTGCTTCAACCTGCAAAAGCCCGAACCCTAATTCATTGCCGGTTCACCTTCACCAATAGCAACTTGTGGCTGAAGATTTGCTGGGGCTAATGCAGTTGTCACCGCACCTCCTCATGGCCTTGGCAAGTGCACAGAGCATGAACTTGCCTCACCGCCTGCCCCCTCCAAGGGTCTGAGTCTGCTCCTGCAAAGTCTCACTGAGGCAGTAGTGCTGCTGCTGCTACTACTGCAGTTACACACTCACGGTGAGTAATCTACTGCCACCGCCACTGTTTTCACCATGAAGCTTTCACTGGCAATCTCTAACCCTGTTGATAGAAAATGCTGCTATGGCTCATCAATGATGCCCAGGTGGCCTGTTGCGGTGATAGGTGCGTCGGATAAAGATGCACTGCATATCGCGACTGTCACAGACAACTCCTCTGGCACAACTGTCACGAAGCAATGGACAGTGACAACAGTGCGGTCATGTTGTCACTGGCACACCTAAGGGTAGATATTTTTCTCATGCCATTGAAGAGTCCATACATATCACGGGTCTGAAGTTAGATATCAAGAATGCTCCTCCTTTTGACAGGTCTTATTCTTATAATACTTGGTGCAGGACGTTGGTGACAGCTGGTGGGCAGCAGAAGCAGCCAAGGCAGGCACAAGCATCATATAAGGGTGGCGCCCCCAACGCATGTCAGCGCATTTGTCATAGCATCCTAACTTGTTGCATGGCTCAATTCCTTTTACTGCCAGTTTTCAGTACTGGTGGTCAGTTGCTTCAGCCAGTGCATACTGTGTACTGCATCCTTCGCGTGCGCATTGGACATCCACATAGATACCAGGTGGGAGCACGAGCGCTACAACACCGTGGCTTGGGGGACATATCCAGCAGACTCTGTGCTGTCTTTGTCCCTGCAGTGCAGCTGCTGGTCATACGGGCAAGATGCAGCCTGCATCTGTAGGTTTCTACTTGGATTGGATCATTGGATGATCCTGATTTGTTGTGCAGGAAAGTGTTCACTCCTGATTTTTTGTGCAGGAAATTGTTCACAAAAGGTTTGTTACAGTTACAAAGTACAATGGACAAAGTCTATACGTTTTCAACCTTGGCACTAGCCTCGAGCCAGGGAATGAGAATAATGGAACTCTGGGCCAAGCAGTTGCTCCAGTCGGGGTGTTGGACCCGGCGAGCCCACTGTAAAATGATGTATGGCAGGTACCTTTCCTCATAACCAGCCACTCCTTTCTCAGCCCTGCTCAGGGGCATCTGCTGATCAGTCTGCTTCACCACACCTGCTGCTAAAGCAAACCGCATCAAGCTGGGCAATGGGGCAAGCACAACGCTGTCTCAACTCCTTCATGCACTAGCAGGGCTGTGTGCACAAACAAAAAGGCCATGAATGCCTCGTAGGGGGACAGTTGGACGTTTGTCTTGTGTTATGCATTCAGTCTTTTCCAGTCAAACCCACGCCAAATTCTTGGATCAGTTACTGAATGGTTGAAGTGGCAGATAACCCATCCGCATTGCAGCAGCCAACTGTCTCAGCTCACACAAGGTTAGTGACAGCTGTGTTCTTCTTGGAGGCGTTCTTTGGAGCCTTCTCAGACGCGGCTGACGCATCAGCTACTGCAGGGGCCTTTGCTCTGCAAGCAGATACAGCAGGGGCAGACATTAGCAAGAACAACAGTAACATGATGATTACTACATGCGAGGCCTGCAGCTGCTTTCAATCACTTGGTGGCTGGCAGTTCTACACAGAGTTGCTCAACTGCCAATTGACAACTTGTCCTGGGGCCAGAGAGCTGAGCTGCCAGGTGTCGACTGTGGCACTGCTAGTAACAACAGATGTACTGCATTGAACACTGAGACCTGACGCCTACGGTTGAATGGTTGCTATTTTCTTTCATTAGAGGTACATGTACAGATCAGCATTAGTACTGGCATCGTATATGGTATAGTACTACCTCTTTGCACACACTGTGTGGCTGGCTTGGCAAGAGGCCAGTTGAGCTCAGCCAAAGGCGTTTGTATCTTCACTCATCAGCAGTGCCTGCATCTGTTTGAGCTACTGCTAGGACACCCCAACAGAAACGTTGGTTGATTTATCCTACTTACGCTTGGCTGGCAGCAAGTTGCTGCTCAAATGCCTCCTCCATGATCCTGAGCTGCTGCTGGTAGGCAGCCTCCTTCGCCTCTCTCTTCTGGGCCAGGGAAACGGCCTCAGCAGCAGGAGTCAGGGCAAGGCCGACGGCTGTGCCAACAGCAAGTAGAGCAGCAGAGGCCTGCGAGTATGAAGGGGAACAGTTGCATATAAGATAAGATACAGATAAGATAAGACGCTTGTAGATTATGAAAGCCCACACACACATCATCAATGTGCGGTTGCCACCACCCTGGCAAGGTAGACATCCACAGCAGCAACACAAGGCCTGGTGATAAGTGAAACGTGAATTTCATCACAGAATGACTGAGACAGTGGACAGCATTTAGATGTTTCGTATGCAGAATCAGTGGCGCCAGCAACAAATAGCACCGTGGCCATGGCCAGTCAAAAGTCCAGGATGGAGCAGGGAATCAGCTCTGAGATTGCTTATACTAAAGAAAAGGAATTTTCAGACGCAGGCACTCTACATGGATAGCATCGCAATTCACCTTGAATGTGTTACGCTGCTGCTCTTGCTGCTGGGCTCTGCAAAAGGACAGCAAGGCGATGGCGGACACGTCAGTTGCGTTGTGCGAGCGACTAGCTGCCATGCTGCTGTCGTGTGTAAAAATTACCTGACAATTACTGTAGCACGTTGTGCTGTTCTAGAGGCTGCTGGGCGCACTGCGTTACGAGTGGCCATGCGGGAAGGGTTGGTGAGGCACTTCATGGCTGCAGCGGTGGTGAATTGGCAATCAATGCCAGTCAGCAGATTGTGGTAAATAGCGATGTATGCCGCAGTTCTTGTAACATAGGATTGGGGCTGATGCAGCACACGCTGTTACAACCAGGTTTTTGGTGGTTCCAAACGACTGGCTGTGCTAGGCCTTGAGGTGATTTGCGGGCTGGGAGGCACATCGGCATATATTCTATGCCACATGGCATCAACACAATTTCCATGTTTCTATTGGCAATCGTAAAGCTCCTGATCAATCACTTCGAAAGGATGTTACAATCGGCGTGGGCCTGGCAGTACATAAGCTGCAGAAGATGCTACATACTGCTGGCGGACCATTTCAAATAAACAGAAAAACAATATTGATGTTATATTTGTGCTCAGGGGTCCAAGCAAAAGGGGAAAATTAGAATACCACGTGCCTGTGTTTCAGCCTACAGCTGCCACGTACGTGCTGTGACCAAGGTATGGCGTTTCAATCATCAGCGGCCCCGATCTCCTGCTGAACTTGATAAGCAACATAGCTGATAGTTGTATCGCAGGCTAATTGTTGATAGGTAACGCTGAAAGCTGTGGCTGCGCGCGCTAAACCGATATCACCACAATGTCTTCTCAAACCTGGAGACAGGATAGTTTAGATGGGCCCCTATGGAAGTCCATGTTTTACACTGAGTATACGACAGTACGCACGGCTATCATCACTCCCATCGTGCTCGTGTTCATGTTCGTGGTGAGTACAGATGTCAAGGTGCTGTGAACCATACCTGGTGAAGTCGCGACCTGTCCTGAACAGCCTCAAGGAGAGCATTGCGATCATCTATGAAATCAAATCTACAATGCAATGAACACGCATGCAACCGTGTTTGCATTCGGAACGCCAGCACTCAGTTCACTAAGGCCCTGATACCCCTGCACCACCCAACAGGTTTTAAGAGCAGCTGGCTCAAGAACGCTTACGCAAGCTACCTTGTTCAACAAGTAAGTAAGTTGAAGTTGAGTGCTGCCTGCATGTACAACCCATGTCACAATCTGTGCATCATGTGTTGAGGCTTTCGTGTGTAAGGCACCTTGCTAGGTGCTGGTCCACGGCTTTTCAGCGGATTAAAACGACAAGGCAAGGATACTTGTAAAACCAATTGAGAGTCCTTTTGATAAGTCCATACTCCCACTTAAAGCAGTGCAGACCTCTCTTTACTTGATGCAGTACAGAGAGCCATAATGTCTTGCCACTCTGCTCTGCAGGATGTTGGCTGTGGCAGTCGGCTCGTTGGTCGGCAGTGTGGCACTTCGACCCAATTCTCCTCTGGCAGCAACAGTCATAGCAACCCTCATTATTGTTGGATCAGCGTTGGTTGTGGACTTGGCCTACGCATATGGCATCATACCTCCTGGTCTGGTGCATGTGAAGCCAGTGCTGCTGTATGCAAATGGTGGGTCAACTGCTCTGTGCAGACAGTTGCTTTATGGAACAGCAGTAGCAGACGTTAGCACACAGTGGTGCTCACAAACACAGCTACATGAAAGCTTGATGTCAGCTGGGTCTGTTCAGTGCAGAACGTAGAGCAAGAAGCTGCACTCTACTGTCACGGCTGCATGCCCAGCAATGCAAGCCAGTGTGTACATGTTACACCCTGCTTTGAGTTGTGCTTGTATCTGCCTAGCTTGGCTGGCCAGTGTTTGCTCATGCCCCTGCAGGCCGCATCCTTGAACATCAGCTGTGCCGTTGCCTCATCACTCGGGACAAGCTGATTAGTGAAGTGCGTTCCAAGGGCTACTCATCGATGTCAGGCATACACTCCATAGTAATGGAACCAACTGGTACATTCTCAATCATACGACAAGGTGAGAGGAAGCTTGGAACAGGAACAGCGCAGGATCAGCAGTGCCATACCTATGACGCTGCAGCACCAGCAGGTGGAAAGCGCCTGGAGCGTCCACAAGTGCCAGTGGTCAGGAACAGCACATGGTGGCAGCTGTCTTCAGGCGTACAGACAAGATGTGCTGGCTGCTATTGGGCTAGCCAGGTAACAAGGGCTGCATAATCAGCGTGCCTGCTGCAAGCTGCAAATGCCACATGGTATTGTTCTGCTGATGTTTGCGCCATGGTGGGTTGACACCATTATGTGCAGATAATGCCAAGGAAGGTCTTGATTTGTTGGCCATGGTTGAAGGCTACACGCCCCACCTGTTCTCTCCTGCTGGCCCTGATGAGGCTGATGACGCTGACCTGGAGGGCCAGAGACTGGGGAATGCCAACGGCAGCCACATCCTGGCGCAGCAGACCTTGTGATGCCTTGATGTTGCTGACAAGCTGACACACCATGTATGTGCCAGCTAACACCAACAGGGCATGCTGCACTTGCAAGGCAACATGCAGGTGCGAGCGAACTTTTTCCCCCCTAAAGATCCCCTAGCAGCTACTTTGGTTGATACTTTGATGACAGGCCCTAAAGCCACTTGTCGTGGTATGAAGTGCTACGTGGGTATGTGTACTGCCAGTGCTGAACTCCACCCCAGATGTTGGTCCTTTATCTGTGCTTTGCACTGCGGGTTGCTTGCCTGTCTGGCAGCCAAGTTGCCCCCTGGGACTGGTGGTGTGCATGTTTGTGTATGCAGTTGGTTTCTGGATGCTACATGCCAAGTACCAATAGTACCTGCAGCTGTCCTGTTTGGTGCTGACTTCTTTCTGCTAATCAACTTAGTTAGCAATAGCAAGGCTTCTTAAGTACAGCAGCATCTCTTGTGTAAGACTGAGTCATTCTTGAGTCAGTATGATTCCTATCAGATATCCCAGCAGACCAGTGACCTGGCTGCCACTCTTGTTAGAGCTTGTCACATGGCAACTTGTGACGCTGTGAACAGGCTAGGGCAGCCTGTGAGCCTAGCATCACAGCGCATTGCAATCGCTGTTGATGGTTGTATGCTGGCCCTCTGTCACTTGCAGGGGTGCCAATTGCCGACAGTACTTCTCAAGACCTTTGCTGACATTGTTGCACTTACCCCTGCAACACTGCATCTATGGGCAGCATTGCTTTGCCAAACCTGCTGCTTTGGTTGCGAGGCCACTGGTGTTTGATGTGTCATATGTGGGCCTGTGTTACAAGTGTACTCACGCCTATACTTGATTTGTATTGCTGCCGTTTGTACTGCTGCCGTTTGGGGACAGCACTTAGTGGAAATATGCTGTGGATGGTCTGGGGCAGCAGGTCATCAAGAACTGATGTATGCGGTCCTCTAATTGCTTATGCTGATAGTGCTACATGATGGGTTGCATGTTTGCACTGCAATGATGCTGTGATTATCAGAGCTGACAAACAGTGCTATGCAACCCTGTATGGGCATATGCATATCTTAAGCATCCATCAAAACACACATGTAGCTCATGCATCGGTGCTAGGCAAAGCCAGTTCTAACGATGACTACTCTGTGCTGTGACATGGGTGAGGTTGTTTTCAGCAATGCCCAAGCACAGCATTAGCGATATCGTGCTGCCAGCCTGTTGTAATCTGGCGAGCACAGTAATGGCATGTGGACCATGCCCTTTGTTGATCTTTTGGTGTACTACACCACTGAGCGTTCAGTGATGGGAATAGTGCATTTGTTGGAAGTCGAAGGGTACCCGGAGGGGCGGAGGGAAATGGAGATGGGGGGGCGTGACAGCACTGCCGGTCTTTGCAGGGTATTACCATGGCTTGTGCCAGCGAGAGTGGTGTTTGTCAGTCAGCCTGATGATAATTCTACGCAGTGGCTAGAGTTGGCCATGCTGATCAGTCAAAACTTGCCAGGCAAGTTACTTGTGTCAAGGATACTGTTCAGGTGCAGGACATCTGTATTGATGGGATCAAGACAGACATTGCAAGAGGGTATGAAGAGGTGTATCATTGACAGTGGCTTCATTTGTTCTCTTGATGAATTGGTAGGTCCAATTGTTCCGTTGATGAATCTGTGTCACATATCAGCTGCATTTCTATTTGTCACACATCTACCAGTGACAGTGCACATTTCAGTGAAGGAGAAACCTGCTCAGAAATACCAGGCCTTCCTCTTTGTGTGTGTGGTCATTGTATTGCAAGTGCTACAGTCACGTGTCGGGGAGTTAATGCCATGCTGCTGCTGCCAGCAGGTGCCTTTGTTGTTGGCAGTGGCCAAGACTGCAGTTGAACTGTACTGGTGTTGGCTGTATCCATGCCCTCGGTAATATATTTGTGCAATTCAAGCAACTCTTGTCAAGGATTATTGGAAGCCAAGAACTCAGGTTCAGCAGCCCAAGCATGCATGCTGCATATGGAGCAACATTTCTGTGTGGCGGGCCCATCGCATGTCAGCTCCCTGGCCAGCTCATTCAAAACAGGGTTGGTGAGGCTTAGTACTAGTAAGGGAGGCCTCCTCTATTGTATCTGAGCCTTACGACCCCTGATTCAAAATGCTCAACATGGTATGGGCTCAATCCCTTTCACGTGCATTCCAAAGCTGACATGTTACTGGCTGGCTTGCTCAGGTTGTACCGCAGCACGCACAATGCAGATGTCCGCCGCGACAGGTGATGGCACGGGGGACATAATAACAGCCTGAATTGTTATACTATGTGTAATGGTGCAGTTTTTGAGCCACGGCAGCTGACTGGTGTTGAGCATGGAACAAGTCGAGCAGGATGCGGTTGCAACGATGCACAAAGATGGCTGCAGTACTAGAGGTGTTGTATATCAATACCCTGGCCAACAACCGGCTGCTCTATTCTGCCACACACACGAGATTCAAACTGCCAAGCTTGTTGATTGGCACAAACTCCTTGCAAGCTTTGCTGATATGTCGCTTTCGATCTACGGTGAATCTCCTCCTCGGCTAGACGTGCTGGCTCTGCCCTCTCAACGCGAACCGGGCACAAAGCACGTCAGTTGCACACGAGAAGTTTGCCGCGGGGACGTTCTTGGTTTCTTGTTTGGTGAACTTATGCCAGCAGAACAAGCAAACACACGACTTTTGGCATGTGGCACGCCACAAGAGGCATTGGAGGTTGCTGGAAGGATGCACACCTTTACAACAGCACCAGCACCTGGCGACAATAGCAGCTGCACCCAGTTGAGGGATCAGCAGGCTCATCAGCAACCCAACATGCTGACGCTGATGGTAGACAGTGACCTCTCCCATAATCCTCTGGCACAGGCAAGTCATCATTCACCTGCACCCTTGCCCAGCATGCTAAATACTAGGCACAAGAGCCTTTGGTAGGTGCAGTAGATTTTGAGGACAGGACATCAAGTATCTTATTCCAGGCAGCTGCACCTGCGGTTTGCAAAGACGCATGTGTTATCAGGGATTACCATGGCAGCGATGGGGTGACGAGTGGTCAGCGTATCAAGCCATGTATGAGAAGATTGCTGACCTACACCCTGCCAAGTTGACACAACAACATGACAGGGCATGGTGGTTTGCTGTGTTGGTACTGCCTGCGTTGTCTACAGATGCTGGAGACCACTGAATCGCCAAATGCAGCAATCATGATGGTATCTAATTTTCCAGCAGGGCCGATATACTTCCCAGTGATGGCAATGCGTGACATAGAAGCAGGAGAGATTATAACGTACAAGAAGTTGGAGCCCAGCCATACAGCAGTCATCAGGGCTTTCATGCAAGCTAGCAGGCCAGCACTAGTATCCGGAGCAGCAGCAGCAGCAGCACCTTGTTTGCCAGCCACTGCCTTGGCTGCAGAAGGCCCCATGGTTTACCAGGCTCCACCTGCAGATGCAGCTGAGACAGCCCCAGCGGGCACAAAAGACCAGGCAGGTGGCAGTGACCTACTAGCAGATGTGGCTTCAGCTGCATGCAGCAGTGTCCAGGAGATTCAGGGCATGCTTGAGGCAGCATTAGCAGCGTGTGAACTGAAGCCCCTGCAGCATCAGCAACAGCAGGCTGCAGGGGCACTTTTGCCAGACAGCATGCAGCCGCTGAAGTGGCGATTGTTCCATGTAAATAGGATGATGCAGCAAGCAATAGCAATGCTGACAGGAGCTAGTTCTGCAGCTACAACAGCAGCAGCTAGTGTCCTGCATCCAGGCACACCCCACACAGAGGCAGCCCTGCAACATGCAGCTGGTGGTGAGCTCACTGCAGCCACTTGTGATGCAGCGGCAGCTTCAGCAGACGAGGGTGCAGCTGCTGGCGCTCGGGATGAACCTGGACCAAGCATGCCAACACTGCTGAAGGGCACAAGCAACAGCGCTGCGGCAGCACCACCAGCAAGAACACCAGATGGGCGAGTAACAACAGATGCAGCAGAAGCTGCGGCAGAAAGGGTGCCAGATACCAGGCCAGCAGCAGCGCAAGCAGGAGCTGAGGTGATATCAGAGCCAGTGGCTCATCCTGCTGGTGCTGCTGCTCCTGGTGCCAAAGAAGGCGCTGAGTCAGCAACCAGCCCACAGCTGCCCTCTCCAAAAGCCCTCAGCATTCCTGTGCTGTGTGTGACAGACTCCAACACTACAGCACAACAGCAGCAACGCCACCAGCAGCCAGGCTGCACTAATTCTGTTGTAGACACACATGGCACAGCAGCAGCAGCAGCAGCGCTACCTCCAGCAGGAGCTTCAAACAAGCGGCCAGGCACCATTGCTTCATCACAGAAGCAACAGCAAAAGCTCTGTAGCACTCAAGCAGATGCGGGGGTAGTTGACGCGTCAGCCAATGCTTGTGGGAACCAGCCAGACACCACTGTGTTGCAACCACAGCAGCGGCAGCCAACCAGTCAAGCTGCTGAGGCAGAGACACCTCACATGGGGGGAGGAGCAGACTCAGCAGCGGCAGCAGGAGAGGCAGCTCAGGCAATTCCTGCAGCCCGAGCCACAAGGAGGAGGCCAGGTGCCACTGCTCTACCACAACAACAGCAGCTAGGCAGCTCTGAGCCCGAGGCATCCGGCACACCGGGAGCTGCAGCAGCAGCACCATCAGCACTTCCAACAGCAGCAAAACTTTCAAAGGAGAGGAGACCAAGGCACCGAGCACAGCAGCAGCAGCCAAGCAGCATTCAGGCAGAGCGGAATGCGCTCGACGCAGCAGGAGCTGCGGCACTGCCTGCAGCAGGAACCAGACAATGGTCAGACACTACCGCTGCCCCGCCCCAACAGCAGGAGCAGCTGCTGCAGCTGAGCAGCACCGATGCAGAGGCAGACGCACCTGACACAGCAGCATCGCTACCTCTGGCCCAAGCCTCACAGCAGCAGCCAGACACGACCGCCTCACCTCCCCAGCAGCAGCAGCAGCCGGCCAATGGCATTGATGCAGTGATGTCAAAGGCACCTGCCACAGCAGCAGAAGCAACAGCAGTGCAGCATGCAGCACGAGATTCAACCAAGCAGTTGGCTGCAAGTACATCTGCCACACCTGCAGCTGCTGTTCCTGTTGTGGCTTGTGCTGGTACCAACACTAACACTGCTGTCAGTCAAAGCCCAAGTAGGCCACTCAAGCGGCCACGACCGCTAGCTATGCAAGCTGAGCAACCAGTCCATGAGCAGCGCAGGGTCAGTGTACGACAGCAGCAGCAGCAGCGGCCGTCATCAGTGGAGCCTGCATCACCTACTCCTCACCATGGAACAGGTGCTGCTGCTGCTGCTGCTGCTGCCTCTGCCAGCATCAAGGTGCCTGTTGCGCTTGCTGCCAGCAGGCCTCTGGGACCTACTAGCCTGTTGCCAGCACACATGTTGACAGAAATCTATGAGCTTGTGAACCAGCTGAGGTCGTGCTTCGTCTGCGGCAGCGGCAGGAACAGGCATCAGCTGGAGGTGAAACCTGATCAGGCAGTGGCAGCTGCTGCAGCAGCACAACAGCTTAAGCTGTTGGCTCAGGAGGGCCAGCAGCACCGCAAGGCCATAGGACCAAAAGGCATCCCCCTTCTGGTGAAGCTGTTGCACAGCTCAACAGCAGCAGCACAGCAGCAGGCAGCGGCAGCATTGGAGGTGTTGTCACAGGAGGAGCGGTACGCTGCATCTGTCTCCAAAGCCCTGCCTCGCCTGGTTGAGCTGCTGGTGATGGGTGACCTGCCACAGGCCACTGACCTCACAGGGGGCCTGAGTGAGCCAGATCAGACCACACAGCATGTGGCAACAGTACTGTACAATCTGCTGGATGCAGCAGCAGTGGCTCCGATGATAGTTGATGCCGGGGGAGCCAGCAAGCTGCTGCAGCTTCTGGACAGGGTGCTTACAGAGCTGGAAAGCAGCAGTGTTGCGGGCCGCAGCTCCCGCAGCTCTGCATGGGATGTCACCAGCAGCACCAGCAGCAGCAGCAGGTTGGAGTTGTTGGATCCAGTGCTGGGGTGTCTCAGACACATGGCCTACCCTGCGCCTGACGACATCACCAGGGCAATCTGCGCAGCCGGCGGTATATGCTTGTTCATGAGGGCAGTCACAGGCAGCACTGCTGCTGTCATTCAGCTTGCAGGACAGCAGCAGCATGAGCATCAGCAACATGGTGATGGTTATGCCGGTGATGGTGGTGGTGCTGGCACAGGCAGCAAGACACTGCAGAAGCTGCAGCGGGTGCAGGAACATGCACTAGGTGCTTTGTGGAATGTTGCCAGGGTCCCAGACTTGCAGCCCAAGATTCACAATGCAGCAGCAGCTGCTTTTGCCAGCCCAGGGGCAGCTGCAAGCGTTAAAGCTCAGGGGTACAAGATGGTTGTCCATTGTTTGAGCAGTGAGTCCTGCAAAGTGCAGTATGAGGCGTGCGGCCTGCTGCAGTGGCTGGCTGTTGGCACACCATTTTGCAGGACAGCCATCACAGCAGCTGGAGCAATACAGCCGTTGGTGGCAATCCTTGCTGCTGCTGGTGCTGCTGGCAGTAACACCCAGAGCAACGATAGTAGCAACAGCAGTGATGGCAAGGATGAGCAGATGGAGCTGAAAGGGAATGCAGCTGGTGTGTTGTGGCATTTAGCGGATGGCTTCCGTGCCTGTCAATCAGCTATTGCAGCCGCAGGGGCGATACCTCACCTGGTTGGCATGCTCAAACGTGACAAGGGCACAAGCACCTGCAGCACTTCAGTTGCTGGAAGCAGCAGTCTGGAGACAATGCAGCGTGAAGCAGCAGGTGCACTCAGGGCTCTTGCATTTGGCAACCCAGCCATCAAGGACAGCATTGCCAAGGCAGGTGGTATTCAGCAGTTGATCCAGCTGTTGGGCAGCAGCAGGAGCGCTGTGCTTCAGTCTGTAGCAATTGCTGCATTAGCAGAGCTGGTTAAGGGCAAGCCTATTCACAAGGCTGTAGCAGTGGAAGCTGGTGCAATGCAGGTTCTGAAGGGCCTAGCAGGCAGTGCAGAAGAGAATGTTGCCAGCGCAGCAAAGTCGGCACTGGGGTTTGTGAATGATTGAGCCGCACAAGTTGTTTGTTGCTGCCAGACAACTGGCAGTTGTCAGTCAAATGCATCAAACAGTCAAAGGCACCAAACAGCAGCGTTGGCGGAGTGACATGCATATGCAGCCTGAGAGTGAGTTTGTGTCTGAGTTGTTTGCGATTGTTGGCAGTGTGTTACAGAGATGGTGTTTGATGTCTAGACCGGCTGGGCCAATGATCTGTGCAGGGCTCCAACAGTGAATATTGTCCTTGTACACACCTGAAGTCGACAGGGGTGCCCTCTGCAGAAAGAGAATTGTGGTGTGTTGCCTGTAACGGATCTACTAGATCTAGTAGATAACGAGCCCAGTTCACTATGTGAGTGAACTGGGCCTAACAATGTCTCTAGTACGCTGTCACAGTGGTACGTTGGCGGGGCTGAAGGTTCAAGCATGCGGCTGTAGTTTCTCCAGAGTTTCTCCATACTGTACTTTCAAACTTGGCGAGACATGGGCAGGGCCTGATGGCCGGAATAGCCCTTTCATCCTTCCTTCCTTTCCAAGACATGTGACACTGTCACACTACGGTAGTGTTAGTGTACTCAACACGTGCAATACACTAGAAGCAGTCAAGGGTGAGCTGGACCAGCGCCAGGCCTGCTGCTCAGGATGTTGTGTCGCTTGTTCCCCGCCACCGCTTATTCCCCGCCACATATGCGGCGCATGCATTGTGGGCCGTCAGGCTGTTGCTGGCCTCACTTAATGAAGGCTACAACACTTAAACAGGAAAGACTCATCTTGAACGTAGTATACTTTCAGCCCGCAATCATACAACCTAACATCCATATCCATCACAGTTTTGATTTTGGAAGGGGCTGCAATGCAGCAAAGAAAGTCACATTACCCTGTACTAACTCACCGCAAGAGTGCTGCCATGTAGACTGCCATCAGCATTGATGCTGCCTGCTTCCCGCTAACTTCAAGTAAAAATATGGCACCACAGCAACACCAACCACTGCTGGAGGACTATATCAAGCAAGACCATGACTGCTTGATGCCACTGGTGAAGGTGAGCAGCAGTTGATGGAGCTACAGAAACATATACCACAAAAGAGTCTTGCCAAGACCACAGACAGGGGTCAACAACCCCAGGCTTAGACTGACCCAGTCACGCTGGCTGCTACTGACACAACCATGAGACAGCAACAAAAAGATCTGGATACGCTAGACAATCACAATGTGGTGATGCTTGACAGTGGCACTGCTCACACGGCTTGATAATAACTAACTGTGCATGAGGTGGACGGAATGCCGCCAATGCTCAAACAAGCAAGAATCACACTAGTTGCACACTCTCAGTGCATATGCACCGTGAGCAGGGGCCAAGCTGGCTACTGACATGTTCAATGGCTCCAGATACCTTGCACCAATCGCATGCATCACAGCATCCCTGCTGCTGATGCTGTGCATAACAGCTGTGTGTCTGAGTGCTGCATCCAGCACGAGCCAGACATTTCACAGCTTGGCAGGAAACCTGCATGCCACAGCCCACAGCCAGCTGCTGAGCCAGCAGCATCTATCAGCTGTGGTCCGTGCTACATACTCCCGACTAAGGCTCACTTATTGCAGCTGATGCGTAGAAAGTATACTAAAATGTCAACACATGCCACCACACAAACCTCAGAGCTGCAACTTGACACCTGCAAGCTTGCTGCAGTCTGCTGCGCCCTAAAACACCCTGAGAACCTTGAAGGTCACCAGAGCAACAACCCTGGTGAGTGCAAGACATGCAGCTGTTATCATAGCTCTTGCAGCAAGACTTACTGCTTGGCTGACCACTTGGCTGCAAAAGTTTCTGAAATAGCATCCATGAATGCCTCTGTGTTGAGGTACTGGTCTGGTGTTACCCGGGTGGTGCCGTGCACACAGATGGCCAAGTCCTTGGTCATCTTGCCTGCTTCAATTGTCTCAATCACCGCTGCCTCCAGGGCTGTGCACCACTCAGCCAGGGCGGCGTTGCTGTCCAGCTTGGCCCTGCAGCAGAACAGCAGGTGCCACAACACTGCAATATTGATTGCACAACAGAGTGTCAAAAATTGCCGACTCATGTCCAAACAGAAGCTGACTAATTCATGTATGCCATGCAAGCAGTCCCCCCGATGTTACTGGATCAGACTGCTGCTAACGTCACCAACATTGATTCCACATGGAGAACCTACTCCTGCACATACAGCCCTGAATATGTCAGGCACCTGTTGTCGATGGCCCTGGTGCCTCACCCACCACACATGCGTAACTGTTGCTGAGCAGGAGCAGAAACCCGTCACTCACCTGTGTGCCAAACCACGGGTCCATGCAAAAATGCTGGCAACTGGGTTGGTGCTGGTGGCATTGCCCTTCTGGTACTCACGCCAGTGACGAGTCACAGTGCCTGCATGAGTGATTGGCATAACATCTCAACAACAACTCAAGTAGCACATGCACTGCTGCGCTCTCATACAGACGCACAACACAGGTTGTCAACCAGACCGCAGCAACAGCATGGGCCTGTTGCACATCAAACAATGTAGCAAGCATCGTCTGACCAATTGCTGCCATGGGCTCTCACCATGTGCTGCCTCTGCCTCAACTGTCTGTCCATCAGGTGTGATGAGCACGCTAGTCATCAGACCCAATGAGCCATAGCCCTGGGCCACAATGTCTGACTGAACATCACCATCATAGTTCTTGCAGGCCCACACGAAGCCACCAGATGACTTCAGAGCCTGCAGCAGGTGCAGCCAACAGCATACAGCAGATTGACCCCATGCAAAGTGCCTCACACGTGAGAATGGCTTTTCACAGGTGCAGTGGCTTTGGTGAATGATTGGCCCTGGGCTTGAACTCAAGATTAACCCTCAAGTTGCCTGCAGGTTGCGTGGACAACCTGCCACTATACGTGAGCGAAGCAGCTGACATGGAAACCCTTCATCAACTCACCTGTGCCACCATGTCATCAATGAGCCTGTGCTCATACCAGATGCCTGCCTCCTCAAACTTGGCCTTGTACTGAGCCTCATAGATCTCAGCAAAGATCATCAAGAAACGTCCATCATAGGCCTTGAGGATTGTGTTCTTGGTGGACATGTACAGGGGCCACTTCTTTTGCAGGGCATACTCAAAGCAGCTCTTGGCAAAACCCCTGATTGACTCATCTGTGTTGTACATGGCCAGGGCCACACCAGCACCGTCAAAGTTGTACACCTCAAGGCTGCATGCAGACACAGACATACAACGAGAGTCGTGAGAGGCATGATAGCTTACTGCAACCGTTCGACTGTGGCTACAAGGGGATGAACGGTACAAGTATGCAGATACAACCTTGATGATCCTGGAATGATGGAGACACACCACCAACTGGCTGCACTGTCAAGCGTGGGGTAGCTGCAAAGTCATCAATGATGCAATAGCAGTAGGTCGTAGCAGATGCAAGAATTAACACATCTGGATGACTCTCAAAGAAGCAGCTAGGTGGGGCACTGCCTCCTTCACAACGCTGCAAAATCTGCTGGCACTTGAGCAGTTGGGCTGCATACTGCACAGTGCAGTACCCACTCTTGCACTGGCGACCCGTCTGTGGGCTCATACACGAGCCTGAGCTTGCCAGCTCCTGGCACCCGAAGGTCGGTGGCACGGTACTGGTCACCAAAGGCATGCCTGCAGTACAGCGACACAGCTCATGGCTGGCTGATTGGATAGGATACTGTCTGCTGCAGGACCGATGTGTTGCAATGCTTACTTTCACAAGAAACACCCTCCATCACTGACTTCCATCTGTGCACTGTTGGACCATGCGTTCATTCAGCAAGCAGGAACGAGACTCTGCATGATAGACACTTCCATACCTTCCTACTACAATGGGCCTGGTCCAGCCTGGCACCAGCCTGGGGATGTTTGAGACCACAATGGGCTCACGGAAAACTGTTCCGTTGAGGATATTCCTGATGGTGCCGTTGGGGCTCTTCCACATCTTCTTCAGCTTGAATTCCTCCACGCGGGCCTCATCAGGAGTGATGGTAGCACACTTGATGCCAACACTGTACTTCTGCAGAGATAAAGCGGGGGGTGGTGCTCAGACACTGGCATGAGGACATGACATGGCCAGTGTACGCAAGTTGGCGGGTGGTTTGTGGAAGAACTGAGGGATCTGGTTACTGACCACACCCCAATAACAGCAGCTACTGTCGCATTGCTTGCTGCCCAGCTCCATGTCAAACCTGCTGTTGCAGGTGGCCAAGCAAGCAACCGTGCTGTGTGGCAGGTTGGCACCAGTTGATTGAGCAACAAACACTGCTGTTGAAACGCTTGTTGCCTGGCCCTCTGCTGTTGGCCTGACGAAGTGTCCTGACCACAACAGAACGATGAACGAAGGTAACCACAACTCCTGCACTGCCAGGCAATTGCTGATCACCTTGATTGCCTCTGCTGCCTCAATGGTGACCTTGTCATCTGTGGCATCCCTATTTGGCAGACCAAGGTCAAAGTACTTGATCTCCAGGTCAAGGTAGGGCAGGACGAGCTGCAATTAATGATAGAAGCACATATAATGACTTATGATCCATTGCAGCAAACAGGTTGAAACACAAGGCAGCCAGTGCCATGTGTCAAGCAGGTTCTTTTACTCAGCTGCTCCACCATTCCTTGCATGTAAACCACCCGCTGATGACTGCTGTGCAAGATAGCCTGCACACATTGTTCAAGCCACTCAACCGTGGAGCCAGGAGAATGCCCTTCGCTTGGCAGAGAGGTGCAGCAGGCACCCTGTCATTAACCGCCGCTGGCTACTCTGGCATGACCCTTTTACTGATCGGCCGACAAAGTTGCGATACAGACAGGTGCAATGTGACTCAAAGGGCTGTGCTAGCTCGTGAAAGTTGAGAGAGTACAGGCGAAACGCAGAAGCGTGCGCACCTTGTCCTTGATCATCTGCCAGATCACCCTGCAGACAGTAGATATGCAATGTTTAGCCTTGTCCATTGATGCATTGCAGCGGCGACTCCGTATCAAGACATTTACAACAGCTGTCAATGTACCTGGTCATCTCGTCGCCATCCAGGTCCACCACGGGGTTAGCAACCTTGATTTTCTGCACCATCTTCGAGATTGACGAGTCTGCATGTGACGTTGGAACCCCAAATGCATCACAAAGAATTCAAAAACTCTCAATACACAGAATATTGCTTCAAATAGCTCGGTAACTGCCTTGTACATGACAGACGCCTCCAGCTGAACCAAAGCACTGATCAAACGTTGAGCTGAATCAAAACACCTACATGCAAGGACGTTGATGCGGGCTAGCGGTCTTCTACAAAGTGAATGTAGCCTGGGCAATGTCACAGAGACGCCTTTACAGCCACTGCTAATAGAGAGCTTGCTACTGCTCCGCAGAACAGCACCGAACATCAACGTGTTGTGACTGCTCACACGCTGAAAACTGTTGAGCATCACCACTGTTCTGTGCATGACCGGCGATCTCCTCGTCACATGGCCCCATAACACCTCGGGGCTTCGAGGCTGAGTACATCGACAGCGGTTTCGCGCATCATGGCCACCATCATGATCGTGTGGCACTTAGGTCGGCCATTATGGACCAGAAGATGTTGACGTTGCCTCTGACAGCACGTGATCACATCCGCAACTTCCTATATCCAGCTTGGAACAGCAACAAGGGTTCCCGTGCTGCGGTTGATGCTCTGCGCTGCCGAGGCCAACTGATGCATGCTGATGTTCTGCGGATTACAACGTTGTTGTTTTCACTTACGTGACGTGGTCAGAGGCTCCCTCTATGCTGGCAGCGTTGCCTACTGTGGCCCCTGCTGTTGCTCCTTAGATGTCCCTTGCAACGTCGGGGTGCGAACAAGGTGCAGTGAGTGAACCACCTGCTGAAGCAAAAAGGCAGTAGAAGTATTTTTGCAACAGGGCCGCGACAATTACTGCTCAAAAGTAGGGAATCGTGTCAGTGAAAAGCTGAGGTTGGTTGCTCTGCTGCTGACAGACGGCAAGTCAACCAGAGGGCTTCACATGCTGCAATCCCCATGCCATGCGGATATTTGCCTGCATTCTTGGATACACGCTGGGTCCTTGTGCAACACCTTGTCTGGCAGCAGCGTGTTTGTCAATGCCTTTGTGGTACCACAGACGGGAACTGGTATATGCAACAAGTGTTGTGGTGGCCGAATGCTAGCAGTCAGGCACGGAGTGCTTACCACACTAAGGAAGTCAAGATCAGAGCAGTGCTTCAAGGGTCAGCATGTGAGTTGCAATTGGCAGCAGGCTGACCATTGACTTGAATTGGGCTCTTCTAGTAGGGAGCATTCCCCTTGCAGTTGGTTCGAAATCTCACCTATTTGTTGAGGCATGCTCACTATTGGCCTGTCGTCACACTTTCTTATACCTGTGGCCTGTGAGACAGGGGCTTGCTCTTTAAGAACAGTCACTGGCAGTGAGTGTAGCCTACGCCTCCTGATGCGGTATGTCTGCACACCGTGCAAAAGCCACTTGCAATGCAGTCATCGTAGGCTGCATTCCTTGCAGAATGATAACAAAACTTTTGATATATAACCAGAAGAGTATCAAATTTTTTTTATATTTGATCATATTCGTGAGAAGCACCCCTTGGTCTACCAACTGTCTGTCTGCAGCACCTATACATAGATTACAACATGCATTCAATGTTGCAGACCAACATGACTTGATGCATTGCATTAAGCAGATAGACATGTGCAGATCACATCTCCTCGGGCTTAAGTACCCAGGGAGTGTTAGAATCAAATATCGGCAGCAGTGAAACATCCCTAGCAATGCAGCAATGAGATGTGCTGCAGACTTCAGCAGTGACACCATTCTATCAAGTCGCGCTGCAGTTGGGGCTCTTGTATTCATGCTTGCCTGCATCTTGGTCATTGTACTTGTAGCGGTTGTTTGGTGGCTGAAAGTTGCTTGCTGAAGTCTGCTTTCACAATGATGCACTCAGTAGCCCCGTATGCACTTTGCAGTATGCATCTAGCTTGCTCAAAAGCAGCTCAAGGTGAGTGACGGTCTGTCAACAAGTAGAGGTGTGTATGGAGCATGACTGTCATGGGGCTGACGAGCCGTGGTAGGTTCCCCATTGTGTATGGAGCATGACTGTCATGGGGCTGACGAGCCGTGGTAGGTTCCCCATTATGTGTACATCCACTGGCAGTGCTTGCTGGCCTGCTGTCACTGCATTTCAGTTTCATGCTGGTAGGGTGTGTCATGGGTCCTGCTCTCTCGTCCTGACTGGAATTGAATGTCTGGCAACAGGACAGAGCGTGTGTAAGCCAACTGAACAAGTTAGTTGTGTCAACACCAGCTGGACACGCATATACTTCCAGATGGAGAGGCACTCATCTCAGCTCTTAAGGTCAGATTCTATACCTGGCCCTAAAACCATGCCTGTTGGCTGACTAACTTTGTGTCATGCGAGTGTGGAGAGTACCGTCTTAGACGGTGAAAGTATCCACGTGTAACATCCCTGTTATAACCCCCCTCTCTTAAAAGACTATATAACCAGACGTTCTGATGTCAGCAGCCAGACAGGGCTTGCAGGACTTGTCCATAATCCATTCGCAACTAGAATTATTCCTGTAACAGCTATGGTTGCTGTCAGTGACGACAGCACATTGTGCTGGCTGCAACGGTGCCAGCCTGGCACCCCGGCAGGGTGTAGACATCACTGATCACTGCGACAGTGCCACTGCATGATTGACATCTTGATGGACAGCCAGGACAGCTGAGACAGGCACACGCATCACACCAGGGTGGCGCCCCCAATGCATGTCAGCGCATTTGCCATAGCATTTCAACTTGCTGCATGGCTCATTTTCTTTTACATCTTCAATTGGTGCCACAAGGACAGTTGGTTGTAGTAAATTGTCAACAAAAGTGCAGTGCGCTGCAGGCAGTCCCCTTTGAAGCTGTCAAGTTGTGCCACAACTTGTCCCAGTGGCACTGCGAGAGGCTCTGACAGCTTATCGACCGTTGTGGCACGAGGCAGCTGCCAGCCTGGCTGCCAGCGTAATCAATATGGTGGCTCCGGTGGCAAGCCTTGCTGATATCAGTCATGACAGTGTCAGCTTGGCAATATGTATTCGTAGTGCTGGCGCACTACGCCAGCTCAGCCAAGTTGGCAAGTGTGATGTTGCGTACCTTTACATGTTGCTTATCATCCCTTTGTCCTGTTTTGTCCTTACGTCTTCCTCAACAGCCCTACTAGGTCACTAGCCCTGGTAGGGCAGAGTATGAGATGCCCTATCCTGGCATGGCATGCAAGGGGCCTGAGGCCTTGCATACACACTGTGGCACTGGCAGTCCTTCAAGGCTGCAACCAGGAGCCTTTATTTGAAATGGTATTCCGAGGTAGACGGTTTTACAGACAGTATGGCATTTCAACGCTGCAGAAGCATCTCCTGAGTCGACTTTCATAAGTTTTGCTGTGAGCCAGGCTGAAGTCCAGAGCCTCGGAGCTGTTCCTTACAATGCAGTACAGACGTCGTCAGGATTGCAAGGTATAAAGCATTGAACAAAGGGATGCAGAAAGCAGTGAATAGTGGTGAGCATGCTCTGCCCTGTGCTTACGCAAGTTACCAACGTTGGCTGTTACATTGGCGCTCAAACGTTGAGTGCTGAGTGGGACTGGTTGCGGTGCTCTCATATACAGCTTGCTCAGGAAGCATTCTGCAGATTAGTTGGTATGTAATAACAGGGTAAGATCAGGCACGAAGGCACCATGCAGGGACACATCATCCGCCCTCCGACACTGTCAGCAGGTGTCGTGCATGCAAGACGCGCACCTCCAGGTCTCAACTGCAGGTGATGACTGTGTTGTGAATTGTAGATTCCTCTAACTGACCTTGTCAGAGTCTTACGACTGTTGCTGCGTGCAGGGCCCATAAGGCAGACTATGAGCCACAGAGCTTTGGACACAAGGTAAAGAACCAATCATACGGCATCACCCTTACATTGCATAACAGCAGGTGCTGGAATACAATGATTAAAGTTGGCGAGGAGCTGCAGAGTGTTGTTTGGTAGCCAGCAGTGCTGCATCACTTTGTTTTCTGGTGTTGAATGATATAAGTCTTGCAACCACCACTGATGACAAGGAGCGCATTACTTCAACCTATTTGGCATTGGCCAGTGATAGGGGATTAATCAGTGCACCTGCAAGCGCACCCCGCGCCTATCCTGCTGCCTTGTAATACGTGTGCATGGTTGGTTGCAGACCTCTGCTGCATTCCTGGCTGCTGCTCTCGTGATGAGCCTGACTGCCGCACCATTCCCGGCTGAAGCGAGGCCCACGTCACTGAGGCAGAAGCGGGAGGAGGCCAGTAGACTGTACCAGGAGCAAATGATGAGAATGGAGCAGAAGCTGTCAGATTGGGAGAAAACACAGCAGTCTACTGAGTAAGTTTGAACCCGAGCATCGTTTGTTAGTGGCGTCATGTTACACAAGAATGTACGTTATGGAATATAAGTGCCACATAGTATTAATTGCCTGTAGAGGTCACCCTAGGGCCCTTCGCCCTATGCTTAGTACGTTGCTTGCCAAGCCATCCCGTGATGGGTGATGCTGCGGCAGGTATATGCCATGTTATGATAACATATCTTATATGCTAGTAAAAGGGCTGGCAGCTCTGTATTATGCTGCAACATAGCCTATATTGTAGCATACAACAGAGCTGCCAGCCCTTTTACCAGCATATAAGATATGTTATCATAACATAAGATATGTTACATCGGCGATGTACTCAGCTCGGAGCGTCATAGAGTTACAGCTGCAGGGACGTCTGCACCCGTTAGAAAGCCTTGAACTTGATTTACCCGCCAGGCTGCTTTTCCAAGCTCTGATCATGTGTTGCTGTGTCGCTGCTGCAGGTCCAAGGCTGCTCCAGGCATGGGTGGATTTGGTTCTGGATCTGCATCGAAGTTTGAGTGAGGTATCAGCCGCAATGATGCTAGCATCAGGCCTTGTTTTAGCAGGCAGTTACCTGTTGGTAAGCAATGGCTTCAAAGCATTTTCCTGACATGCATGCCATGACTACATGTTGTACTGCAGTGCATTTTTACCTCCCACTGGGAGTGGCACTGGGAGCCTGAGGGCAGCACTATGTGACTGAGAAGTGGTGTAGCTTAGATGCCATGACCATGCATGGTCATCAAATGATGGCAGTTGGTGGTGCAATTCTTTCAAAGAGACACAAGGCTTGCGGCACAACACTACGCTGGATTATTCAAGTTGTGCCCTGTGATTGATGGCTTTACAAACATTGTGTTACAACTTCCACCAGCAGCACATCCGATGTCTATTCGAACACTGTTACCTGGTAGACCGATGTAGACAGAACACGTGCTGGTCTTGCAGTTATCTGGCTATTCGGCAGGTTGCTGTTGGTGACATTAGAATCTGCTCGGAGCAATGCTGTTGCAGAAACTCCTACTAGGTCCTGGTAGGTTGGTGCATCGCACGCGTGCTATTACACAGGGAGAAGCCAATTTTGTGCACAGAGACTCGCCGCTGCTCGGGCGAGCTCGCGGGTATGCACGTGCTGTACTATATAGATATATCTCTTCTATATGATGCTAGAGAATGATCGAGGCCCGAGACCCGTTTGGCCGAGATGTAATCTGTACAAGAAACCACGCAGGGATGACCGTTGGGTATCTCACGGAGCTGTCCGGATCACCTCGCGAACGGATTAGTAGTGCTCGTAGAGCCACTGGCACAGTGTGACGCATATTGAAAAAATTCATCTCTGATAGACACAAACATATGTTACACTACTAGTAGCCGCAGTAGGAGTACTTACTAGTTGCAAAATAAATCCCACAATGGGGCATACACCCCATCCGATGACTGTGCGAGCAACAGAACGCAGCGGATACAGCAAAGGGACCCTGTCATGAAACAAGCACTGTTTGGCAGCACGGCACGCGCTGGCCTTCATGCAGGCTGCATCTCCATGAGCACCAGAGTGCATGCAGCTTCCAGTGCCTACCGTTGAGGACAACTCCTTGACCAGTACACACGACAGCATACATCTGTGGTCACAACACCTGAACGTCAATGACTATCAGATACAACCAGTTCAGCTAAAGAGCAACACAGAAGCAATCACAGAACATAACGTAAGTATATATGCTCCAATAGCATAGAGCAGCACTATTCTGCTGTACACCGCTCTTGACAGTGCTCAATGGAGGCTCACATTAGATTCATTTGTAGGTGGCAACACACCCCTGCGGCCACAACTCACTACACAACCTACATACCAATTCGCACATGCATTCAGTACGCCTGCAATGCTCACTTGCGTGGCAGCACCGCAAAAGGCTTAGCACATGCTTTTCTGGGAAAGAATGCATTGGGCCAGCTCATGTACCACAGGTTCAACGGTTGATGCAGCATACATCAGACCATGTGGGCCATGCATGAGTGCATTTCCATAAAGAGCTCACACAACGGCCTTCATGGAGGGCAAGTCTCAGCACATGGCACCGCAGTGGGATGTATGTGCCTGTGGCCGTACTTATGAAAATAGTTGATAGCAATCAGTGCAGAAAGAACAGATGGTACAAGCAGCTGCACAATCAGTCCCTCCAGAAAGGACGCGGCCTACAATCACACTCACCACACAACACAACTGTTGCCGAACTTTGCGCGCTTGCCCCTTGCATGTGGCGTAGCAATGACCTCACAATACATGCAGGAATGAGGTGTTACAACTGCTGCCTGCGGTGCAAGAATGCAACTACTGCTGCATTCTTATTGCACCCTCTATTCAAAAAAGCCAGCCGCTTTGCTATTAAGCGCACTATGATAACGGGGCCACAGTTGCTACTGAGAAACCCTGAAAATACCATGCGAGCCTTGCAGCATACATCTTTTGCAATACGGTTTGATCTTTTTGAAATCACCGGACAGACCTGCACCATCCCTACACTACAGGTTGCAACCAATCAGCACCGCGAATACCAGCCCAGACCCCTGCCATCATCGCCATGAGACCATGACCAGCATACGTATCCTGCACTATGCCTACGCTAAACCTGCGCCCTCCCATACAGAAAATTTCCTAGTGTGCCGCACCAAGTCCGCAATCAATGGTGTGCCTGCTGCTGCTGGTGAAACGCAGCCATCTGCTGTGCAAAGAGTGCTGGATCATTGCCATACATCCGAGCAAACTGCTCCAGTGCTGCTGCCATGTGCGCTGCTTGGCCTCCTGCAGGTCCACCTGCCTGGTGCAGGGCCTGCCCCATCAGCGTACCCATCTGATACAGCTGGTGCTGGATGTCAGCACTATGGCCCATGTTTGCCATCATGCTGGGCTGCTGCTGCTGCTGCTGCTGCTGGCCATAACGGCCCCACTGCTGGTGCAACTGCTGACCTGGATGATGCATAGATGGCCGCTGCTGTGGTGGGCGCTGCTGTATTACTGGGGGAGGAGGCCTGTATGCACCCCGAGATCCAGGGCCGCCAACAGCTCCTGCACGACGCTGCTGCATGTGCACCTGCTGCTGCTGCTGCTGCTGCTGGCGTAGCCGCTGCGAGTGCTCCTGCTCCTGCCCGTCTGAATAGCTGCCATCCTCACTGCCTGCATCTGCTCTGCTTCCACCTGCAAGGCGGGGCTTGCTGCCAAGAATGGGTGTCTCTTCTCTGCTGGCTGGGCCAGAGGGTGCAGGAGCCTCTACTTGGTAATCCTGCAGGGTAGCTGGTGCCCGCCGGTTGCGAGTCTGCAATGAAACAGCCAGACATAGAGCAGTCAACACTATGCAGACCTCTGCCTGCCTTGCAGGCAGGGTATGAACAGAACCTTGTAAGCCCTCTCAGCAGCACGGCCTGCTTCTAACTGTCGAGGAGAGCATCTGGTGCACTGCAGTTCCACCACTGCTCAAGACATCGGAAGACGTCATGAGATATGGCTATCTATTACCCTTCCTACCTGGCGTGGAGCATCCAGGTCTGGTTCACTGTCTTCCTTGGCCCTCTTCTTGCCCTTATTCGCAGTAGCAATCTGCTGCTGCAGTTGCATCAGCATCATGTCCTGCTGCCACTCCTCCCAATCGTCACGAATCTCCTCCCACTTGCCTTTCTCCTTGAGCCTGTGCCACCGCTGAGCTAAGGTGTCACCATTCTGCCAGCGTTGCATGTAGTGCTCATACTCAGCATGAAGCTCAGCTGAGTCAGAGGGGTCTGGCCGCGGCAGTGGTGAGAGGGGAGGTAGCTTCACCTTGGGTGAAGCTGTTGCGTTTGGAGATGCTACTTCAGCTGCCGTAGTCGAACAAGGCTCCTGTTTCACATTGGCTGTTGTAGCATAACCAGGGCTGGCAGGGGCTAGTTGAAGCTCTGTGGGTGGTGCTGTACAAGGGGAAGGGGTTCCAGAACGACCCGCGGCATCAACAGGTGCTGCATCTGTTGCTACAGCTGGAGCTGGGGATGCTGACGGCGGCTTGACTGCGAACTGCTTTTCAGTTGGTACAGCTGCAACAGCACCAGTACTGATGACAGGAAGTGGCACTGGAGTGACACCATCCTGGCTACCCTCCCTGCTGTTGGTGTTGGTGTTGTAACTCAGATTATGCCTGTTGAGCTGCTGCGAAACATCAGAGTGGCCTGAGGACGAGTAACCCTGAACTCCGGGAGTTGGCACCTGCTTGTCGAGCTGCTGCGACAACCCGGACGCGCTGACTGGGTTGATGCCTGGCGGCATAAGATCTGCAACATTACCAGTAAAGTTACGAAAGCTGTCACATGTCGCCCGTCGCACACAGGAGTGCAGTATTCAAGTTCAACCGGGAAGTGTTATATATGCATTATGCATAGCAGGCTGCGCAGGGCAAGCGAAAGCAAGCAACAGGACATAAAATACTACAAGAATTATATTCACAAGTGCTGATGCAAGACAGTAAGGGCGTGGTTGGTGCGTCAGGTGGTCAGCAGCGAACAGCGAAGTCAGGCGCCAATAAAGGTCTCCATGGCAGCGAAATACCTTGCAGATTACCTGCCATTGACATTGTGCAAGATTGGTTGGCTGAGAGGCCAAAGCGCGATTCGGGCCAACGTGGTGCTTCAGCGGACTGCAAACACACAACACATACGCTTGTTGCTGAAGTGCGATGCACAAGTTTGCTAAACTACAGAATACATTTATACAGAGTGCACTAGGCAGGAGAGCAACGACTGACAAGCATTGGTATGTCAGGACTGGGCAACAGCAATGCCGTCCAAGCTGGGATCCAGGATGTGGCGACGTACGGCAGATCATGATATGTACTTGACTGCGTCATTTGCAGCCGAACTGCCGCGCTCTTCTGCTCTGGGGGGACTCACCGAAATCTTTGCAAACCCAGTAGTTCAAGCTTGTCGCAGGTGAATAATACCTTTTATACCACAAAATTGCCTGAATATGCAGCTATCACGATGTTGCGGCAGCTTGACGAAGTTTGGCACAACTACAGTACACAAGCGACCGTGGGTCCGAAAGGCAGGCAACATTCAACTGAACGATTTCACAAGTGCGCGTGTTATCATACGAAGCACGCCTGCGTAACTGCTGCAGTGCCCGCACTCTGACTCCAGGCTTGTTATTACACTTGGACCCGACTGCTGGGTAAAAGCGGGCTATCAGCCTCATGACGAGAGTTTAAGGATGCATCTCTTCATTCCAAATATACTTGGTTATAACGGGCGTGATCATATTCCAGCAATTCAGGTCGCTCATATCAGAAGCCTGTTAGATGGCGTCTACGTGTGCCATTTAGTCCACTCCTCTCAATTTCTAATATTCACAAGCACGGCCATCTGTGAGCTCTGCAGGCTGTTGCCGAAATCTTGCCTGCCTCTGCAACACAGCAACTTGCTGGCACAGGCATTCGAGTGTTGTGCTACTAGCAGCATGATGCTGCCTGTGGCATCAACATCTGCTTCTGATGGGCCATGGTGGAGACACTGAATGTGAGCAGGCACCTTTCAAAGTGGAACCAAGTTGGCTTCAAGTGATGAGCTGCATTGCTGAGTCCAGTGGCAGTGTTATTGCGCAACCATGTGGTACGCTTGTGACCAGCAATGGTCATCTGCATATGCACTACACAGGCTGTTCCTGCCAGTGGGTCGTGCCACACGAGCCCCCTCGCATGTTAGTTCCTTTGCCAGCTCATCCATTGTTGCACGGCTCTACCTCTTTATAAGGTTTGCCAGAGCAACAGCAGGCATTATCATCATGATGCACCTTCAGCAGGCAGTTGGCACCATCCATTGACTGTTTTGGCACTCATGCAAACAATCTTGTACATGTTGTGGATAATCTTGAGAATATGATAAGAAGCGTGCAGGGTCTACATTGCATAAAGGGATCCAACATCACTGATGGCTGGTAACCCTCATTTTGTATGGAAGCAGCCGGCAGCTGAAGGCGGAGCTGATGCCGCCACATTGCAGTACTGCATATTGGGCCACAGCAGAGCAAAGTGCAGCACTGAACTGCAGCAAGTGCCAGATGTATTGCAGACTATGAGCTGGGCAACCTTCAAAGCTCAGCACCAGTGGTACCATACTCATTGTAAAAACAGCCCATGACACTTGGATGCCAAACTTGACCATGAGTCACAGCTGTTACTTGTGATTTGGCACTCAAGAGCACTGCCATATGGTGCATGACACCAAAGCAAACAGCTTATGCATGTTACACATGCACATGGCACCCAAGGTGATATGAAGACACTTGATTGGTGAGTCATATACATGGTTTGCATGGGCTGCATGCTTTGGCAAGTCTTACTGCAAATGGCTATTAGTGTGAATTACCACCAACATGACTCCTATCACATACATGCACTTACCAACAGTTGCAAACCTGTTATATTGTTTGTGATTTGCTGTTCCTGTCTAATTGCTCCTGAACATCATGTGTCCTGCGCATTGCAACGGCTCTGTAGGTATGGCAAGGTGATACACTCTCTAGGGGCCTGGATTGCCTGTGCCAGATTATAGCCTCCAGCTGGTGATCTCAGCTGCATCCGCCACCTTGTCTACAAAAGCCATGTCCACCATCCGAGCCAGCAACTCTCCATTCCAGGGATCCTCACACCCGACCTCCTCCTCCAGCTTGGCCGCCAATACCCCAACTGACTGTGCATCTGCCCCTGTCAGCACTGCAGTCTCCGAGGCCTTAAAGCCTGATTCCCTCGGCTCTAACACACTCAACTTCTGCAGCAGCCTTCTCACTCTATCAGCGCGCACCTCGCCGCCAAACCGAATTACCTCAGCTGCTGTACACAGAACATGGAATGCTTGGCCTGTTGGAAACAGGTAGAAGGGTGGTATGCTGCCGCCTGTTGGAAGCTTCAGCGGGTTGGGCGGTGGGTCTAAGATTGATCTGTTGCAGGCCACACAGATCGCCCTGGTGCTGATGACAGCGCTGCGCGTCTGCAAAAGCTTCAGATCCTTCCTGACAGCCTCTGCATGATAGGCGGGAACAACATGCAGCACTTCAGATGCTCAAACCTGGCTCGGGCATGGTATGAGGCTGAAGCCCCAATAAATGCCATTTGCTGACGAAAGGGCACTGGAAAACTGCACTGCAAACCTCCACGGGGCTCTGTGCTGCACTACCAGACTAGCATGCAAGTAGGGCGGGGTATGCACCATGCCATCCATAATTCAGTAGCCGTGCTGCAGCATCTGCCTCTGAACACTTCTAATTGGAGCTCAAACACCAGAAGTGCCTACCAGCAATCTCAGTAGCTTCATCCATTTCCCCTTTGAGCTCCTGTATCTGCTTGTTATAACGTGTGAGACTGTCTGTGATGGCCGCCTTGAAGTTGTCAATGGTCACAAAGTCAGGGAAGAAAGGAAGGATGTCCTCAATCTTCAGAAGACCACCTGCAGCAAAGAACCACAGGTGACATACAGCGTATGAACAGCAGAACTGTGTTGGCCCAACACAGTATGGTATGATTCTGTTGCTGACTCACAGCTGGAAAATATTTACTTATGAATTGCAATAAGTGACCTGGTTGCAAGTGAGTCAGGTGGCATGCCAGAAGACTTCAGAGTCTGGCATCAGCAGTCCCACCCTACTGCTGGCTCATCTCACCTGCCTCCTTCAGCATTTCCACCGCCATTTTGATCCTTGCTGCTTGCTCGGGGCCAACAGCAGCTGCGGCAGCAGCATCACCACCCTGAACAACATGCTTGGCAATGCCCAACCACAGCTTGCGCCGCAGATTGTGATCATCTTCAGGCCCATTGGCCACTGCTTTGGCCAGCTCCAGGTCCACTGCTAGTGCCAGAGTGACAGCATCTTCATACAGGCCCAACTCACATAGCAGCTTGACACAAGCATGACGCCTGCATCTCATTGCAATCAAACAATGGTGGTTGACCTGGACACTGCTGTTTGGATAATAGACAAGTGAGATGTTGACAGCCTACTGGCAGACAAGACTGAGGGAGTGCTGCCGTCAGCAGCACAACATAAGGTCTCGCAGCTCAGATGGCAAGGCAGAGGGTGTCAAGCAACACCACTGTGATAATGATGGAAAGAGCAACAGTGACACAACGTGTGAATGACAAGTTGCCAAAGCCCTCGTACCTGTTTCTTTCCTTAGCAAGACGCAGAGCATATTTTGCATCAAATAGTGGCTTCCCAAGTAGATTGCGAGCCCTGGCCAAGAACTCCAGCAGTCGCCCCTCGGATGACTCCAGGGACAACAGAGCAACAGCAAGGTTTGCAACAGCGCTGGGCAGCAAAGGCAGCAAACAACAACATGCTGTGCAGAGTAAGCATCAGGCGCTGGATGTACGGGGGGCAAGAGTCGTATTCAGTACCGAGTGCTGTGGATGCAGCAGTGGCGCCTTCCTGCTGCCAGCTGAGTAGCCCCATCTGGCACTGCCTGAGTGCGACATGCAGGCAAGCCTGGCAACCCTAGCAACTAGGCACTAGACCCTTAGCATATGGCAACAAGCATAACACTACGGATGACTTTAAACACAGCAGATAAACCAAGTGCTGTTAAGCCTGCACCTGGAGGCACTGAGTCTTTGCAGAGCTGACACCTGCATGCAACCAAGTTGGCTGAGGACACTGATGGGCAGCAGCCAAGTGGCCTGCCGACAGGGGCGCCACCCAATCACTATTGAGGCAGCAGATGCCCTGGCGGGCGGGTTGTCACAGCTTGAAAACCTCACCTGTCATCACACTGCAGCTGATCCATGGCGAAGCCCACATATCTCAACACTTCGTCTCTCTTTGCATCAGGCGTATCTTGCTCTCCAAACCTGACCAATGCCGGCAGCAGCCGTCGGGGGTCAAGCTTTGCACCAGCCGCAATGAAAAAGTCCACCGTATCTGCTGTTGCTGCTGCAAGAAGCTCAGGTGCAAATTTGTACACCAGCTCCACACCAATAGATGGCTTTCGGAGTACACCTAATGCCCTTCAGGCAGTGGGCAGTATGCGGGCACAGAGAGAGTCAACAATCTGAAGAAGATGACTGCTGCATGACGGCGTTGCTCTGCAGCATGTGTCATGCAGGATGTTTTTGATCCCCAACCTGTGGTGTACATTGAAAACTCAAACAGATTTGCAGATGCTTTTGCCGTAAGTGTTGAAGATGACCTCTATGCTGCTGCGTGCTCAACTCACCGCTGCACACCATCCCTGGGATTCCTCATGAGGTACTCCAGCAGCTCCTCCTGCCGCCCAACAGCTGCCGCAAACGACTCAAGCTCCTCCAAACGACCATAGCTCTCCAGCAGTGCTGTGGTGGTCTTCCAGTTGAGGATGGAGGCATACTCGGACAGGAACGACCTGAAGGGAGGGGGTGGCGATGAATCAAGGTGGCGACAGAAGCTGCATCCTAGACCCAAAGCCCATGCAGTATGTTGTGTTTAGTGCAGGCAGACAAAAAAGGAAAGACTGGTAGACTGCTGGTAGACTGCTGCCAGGTTTTCAGGCACCACACCTGAGCTGTGCTACATGTTGTGTGTAAGCTGGAGTGTGCTGGCCAGCAGATGCCAGCAGGTCCCGGTTGATCTGGTCCAGCAGCAGCTCAGTCAACCAGGCTGCGACCATGGTGGACTGGGCTTTGTCATTGGGACCAAGAACCTGCAGAGCACGTTTGTCAAACACCAGCTGTACGATCAACCACCTGCAGGTTGCAAGTGTTTCAAGGAAGACACAGCTGCTGGCCGCTGTGCATGCCAGATACTGAGGAAAACCTATAATGCTGACACTCTAGTGAAGTCCGCAATGTATATTTTGTAATGATGTATTCACTTGTCAGGCTGATTTGCAGCTTGTTCAGTGCATTAGAAATTGTACCTGCAGTTTTGTTGACAGGAACCCCTGCAGAGCCTCTGGGTCGCCGCTTTCAACAAGCATCAATGCCAACTCTTCGAAGGGAGGCTTGCCACCAACTATACGCCCATAGTGTGCACCGGCAGCTTTGACATCACCAGCATCAGCTGCATCAGCACCCATAATCTGGTAGACTGTGTCGCGCTGCACTGACCCGGCAGCAAGCTTCAGTGCATTGTTGTAGTCCTGCAACATGGTGAACAGGGTGAGGCATTCTCCTGTGATAACGGTGGCCCTACTCCTGCAGCTGACTGGCTGGAGCTCTTTGGCAACATACATACAATGAGCAAGACATGCAGGGTATTGTGAGGTACAAGTTCTGGCCATTCTACAGACCTGGTGTTCCAGGTAGATCCTCCACATGTCCTTGCCTTCATTGCTGAGTGTGACTTCATGCAGTGCTTCTGCGCTCCACAGCTGGATGGACCCACTGCTGCAATCCTGCAGGAGGCCCAGCGGAGTGCCTGCAGTGCAACCACTGCTGAGACACCTGCACTGCTGCCAAGGCACAAGCATATCTGCTAGGTCACTTCTGCACTGGGACATCCATCAGCACCTCCATTGCAGGGAGCTACAGCCTATGCAGCGCCTGAGTGTGTCATTATGTCAATGTGCAGTCTTCCATCTGCGACATCCACTACCACTTGGCAACTCACCAACAATGCTGCTGGCGTGCACTCCGGGGCCCCAGTTAACCTCACTGACAACTCTTCCACTGACTTGGTTGACAGCCACCAGCCGGTCAGCATATATGACCAGATAATGGTACTCACTACACACCTGAGGCAGGCGAGTGACAACTGCAGTGTCATCAAGCAATTCAACCAAACGTCCAGAGGAGGCATTGGAGGCTTTTGAAGCTTCTTTGGTCATCCTTGCCAGATTGTACCGGCAGCAGGATGACAGCCGTATTCAGCTGTAAGAAGTTGACTGCACGACTGTTGCGCATGTACACAGCAGGGCTGAGAAGGAAACTTGAACAGCCCATGATTCATTGTGCACCTGGCGTCATCACAGTCAGCTGCACTGATGCCCCTCACCATCATGTGGGGCTCATCCTCTGGGCTGCCATGTGCTCCCGCCAGGGCCAGCTGCCTCATGTCAGCCACATACTCCTGCCCATCAACAACACTGCTGTCATCAGACAACTCCTGCAGCAGTAGGTGCCCATGAAGCAGCACGCCACCCACAAGCCAGGCAAAGCGGCTTGGTAGGGATTGCAGACCGCTGCCCCTGCGGACATAGGCAGACAATAGTGCAGGCAGCAGACTGACTTTCACAGCGCAGTTTGCTGACGTTTGCAGTTCCCTGTCAAGCAGGAAGCTGACAACCATAAAAGGCTGTGTAAGTGGCCTATAGAGCTTCACGAACTGCAAGTGCTGACAGAACCACACTTCACACTGTCTGATTGGACCTGTACAAACAATAGTCCCTTGTAACACTGCCTACGAACCCAATGCCAAGCACTGACTTGACCAAATTGTCTGTCGTCTGTTGATTCTCACCTTGTCAGCTGCAGCTGACTGTGCAGAGATGGCGACTCAACCTCAAACAAGGGTTCCCACATGCTAGAAGATGTATACCTGCAGTAGCCACAAGCCAATGTGCAATCTCCATGTTGAGTTCAACAAATGTTGCCACAGCTCAACAAATGTCGCCACAGCCGACTTGTTACAGATGATTTGTAATGACACAGCAGGGCCCTCAGAGCTCGGTGCCAGCTGCAGGAAAACCCCACAAGAAGTCAGTACATACCTGTGCAGCAGACCAGCATCGTCATGAAGTGTCTCAGCATACAGTAGTTGACAATGTTGAGTATTCAGGTTGGTGCCCAAGCCTTGACAAACACATGTTGCGGTGCGGTATTTGATAGAGGCATACCATCTTCCATGGTGTGCCGGTTGTGTACCTGTTGAAGACCCCTTGCAACCCTGGACCGCCCACTGCTATGTACAGACGACCGGGTGTTGCCAGCATCACAACACGTCGCCCATCAGGCAGCACCTCCTGCTCAACACTGCAGATGGCCCTGCAGGTGCACACCAGCAGCACAGCATCAGACTCCACGGGTGGCACTGCACAGAAAGGCAGAAGCCAGCTGGCGCAGGCAGAATCATCCTTCTGCCCAGCGCTGCTGGTACGTTGCTGATGCATCACCACCAGGTTGGATTGGCCTGACAGCGTTCACACTGAGCTGCTCACTTGCTCTTGCTCTTGAAGTCCAGCAAGAGGCTGCCGGGCCCTTCCCTTTTGCTGCGGCTATCTTGGCAGGTAGTGTGCAGAGACCCGCTATCATTGCCCAGAATGATGTCTCTGCAGTGCAGCCACAGCACACAACAGGAAGAAGGAGTCTTGCTCACGGGCTGCTTCCTCCTGCCTGGCAGTAACAACATGCAAAGCACCACTCCTGCCTGTGATGATGACAATCAGCTTGGTTCAGTTGCGCTCTAAGGGCCAAATTGTGTGGGTAAGACGCAGCTTCATGTTGTGCCAACTGACCCTACTGCAGCGGCCCCCTCACCCGGTTGTGGCCAGCAACTCCTGCTGCTCATCCTCGGAACTGCTGCTTCTGCCATGATTGCCACTGCTGCTGCTGTCTGGCTGCTTCTGCCACCCCACTGCTGTGACAGCAACACCCTTTAGCTTTGATAGAGTACGTGTTTTCTGCCAGCTGCTGTGAAGGTAGTGCAGCTCATAACTGTTGCTGGTTTTAACACAGACGAGCACATGTGAGCCAGCAGGGTCCACATAGACAGCCTTTATGCGAGTGTCAGGCTGCCGAGAGCTGAATAGCTCTGTCTCTAAGACTGTGCAGAACAATAACAGCAGTACAAAATGTAGTTTGGCAGGTGCGCATCCTGAAGTATGTCAGTATGCGGCTGTGGTGCTGTAGCATGCATCATTGCACTGTGGGGGACCAAAGCCACTGGAACATGAGTTGACGTCTGAACTGCAAGCAGCTGGTGCACACCACGGACAGCGTCGCTGCTGGTGTCAAACAACAGCCTACAGTTAGCCTTGATTTCAGCCACCCGCCATTTCTGCAGTGCAGACACTCCCGTTTCACTCCTCTTCTTTATCATGTTGTGAATGCATTTGACTGCTGCCAAACACACCTGCCTGATGCTGGCTTATTGCTGCAGATGTGGCTGTTGCCGAGCAAACGTCATACCTTTTTCATTGCCATACTCATCCCACTGATACCTCAGCAAGAAACCCCGGGTGGTGGCAATAACGACAGTATTTGCTGCACAAGCGGCTGCTACTATCTGTCCTCGGCCCCTGTACAGTCACAGAATGTGCTACGGTTCATCAGTGCATGAAAACTGTCAAGGATTGCACATGTCAGGGCCCAATGAAGATGTCTTCAGTATATTTCCCTGATGCAGCGGCAGCTGCACTTTGTGCTTCACCTACGTGTGCACCCATGCATGTAATAATGTAACATACAAGAATGTTCTACCTGGCAGCTTGTCGCAGCGATACTTCCACCGAGAGAGTGGGAAGGTCATACGCTGTTGGGGTTGCAGCAACAGCAGGAGGTTCATCTGCCAAGGTGCTGTCAAGCCGCTTTCCGACCTCCCCTAACTCCGCAAACGTTTCCCTTACTCGAGCAAAATCATCCAGCAGGTCCATCAGACCATGATCAGCAGCGCAATGAGTAATTCAACAAGTGCTACAGAGGATCAGGCGATGCCAGAGGAGTGACACCTTCTGTACTTAATGACGCCCATGCTAGGTAAGGTTGGTAACACATTAGTAATTCAACGTTCAAATTACACACGTTCGTCGCGTGCACGGTGCAGGTATCTTGGTCTCCGGAACCCTTCAGGCCGGTCCTCGGCTCATCAATATGATCCCCACTTGGCTGCCAACAAGTGAAAACAGCGCATCATTATCAGCAGCAGCACCAGCAGACCGTCTATCTGCCCAGAACCGCTGTACTGGTTTGAATTGAACTACTAAGCAAGTGTATCGTTGGGTGTACCAGGCAGGCGCTGCTGGGCTTAGTTGCCTAATGATGCTTTTTATTTGAGGACCGTGGCTCGCGTGCATGCGACAGGCTGTTTTCCTGGCCATGCGGGCACAAGCAGCAGTGTATGGTGGCAGCCATGCCGGCAACGCGCTGCACAGGGCTGCAGCGCCGGCAACAGTGACAAAGGTGATAAATTGCACTTGTAAAACCCACATCCGCACGCACATGCCTTGCTCACCGAAGTTTATACTGTAACCGAGTGAGCCTTGGAGTTGTCCTTGCCTTGCTGTCATCCATGCTTACAGGCCCTAGCCCACTGCAATGAAAGTACTCACAGTATGTTGCAGCGAACAAGGGTCGTCATCCCCATGTTCTCTGCTGCTGTGATGACAACAGAGGCCAGGACTGACAACCTCCTGACAACAGCCAGCAGGCAGGCAATTGCTGTCACTGCCGTCGCTGAGGAGAGAATACAGGAGAAGGAGCTGCATGCAGAAGCATCAGAGTCATACCTTGCGGTGAGAACACATCATCCACAGTCAGTTCTTATGTTTAATGAATGGACCATTACATCCCTTGGCTACTGCACCTGTAACATGAGTTCAGTCACTGAATTTCACTGTGCAGGACTTCACTGCTCTCAGCACAGCTACAAGTCCAATGAACCGTTGCTGTTAGCGGTTGAACACTTACCAAGAAGCATGACTTTGCCTGCTTTGTCAATGTCATGGGCTGCAGTACGCCATGTCAGTGATTGTTGGCAGGGCCCTTCCAGACGTCAGGGATGGCCTCAAACCAGTCCACAGACGCATTCTGTACGCCATGCATGACATGGGCATCTCTCACAGCAAACCCTACAAAAAGTGTGCTCGTGTGGTGGGAGAGGTGCTGGGGAAGTACCATCCACATGGAGATGCAGCAGTCTACGACGCGCTTGTGCGCCTAGCACAGGACTTCAGCATGCAGCTTCCTCTGGTGAGGTTTAGGGTGGTGATGCGTTGGTTGTCATGTTCCACAGCTATGGCAGCGTGGTTGGGGCATGTTTTGCTTCTGGAGCCTGAGCAACAGCATCGTGTGCTGATGCTGATGTAAATGCTTGCATGCATGGAGCATGCAAGCCAGCAGCTTCAAACAATGACCTGCTAGCATGTAGAGACCGGCAGACAGACAGAGTCTGCGTGTCACTCGTGCATGGGGTTACAATGCTAACCCAGTGTACAGGTAGCTAGCACTCTATACCAAGACTTTCCAGGGGTGGTTCCTGCAAGCACCTGCAGTCTCTGCGTTCCAAACACAGCATGTGCTCACCCTGAGGAATGAATTGTACAATCTCAGGTATCTGGCCATGGCAATTTTGGTTCACTTGATGATGACCCTCCGGCTGCCATGAGGTACACGGAGTGCCGGCTGGCTGGGGCAGCAGAGGACATGCTGCTCGACGACCTGGATGCAAACACAGTGGACTATGGAACCACATTTGATGCATCTCAGGTAGTTGAAATGGGCCCAAATCCACTTAGATGATGTCCCTTGGTGGTGCAGTTGCGCGCTGGCACAGCCTGTTGATGTTGCACTTCAGCAGCGTTACATGTGAACATCTCCATCATTTGGAATGTGTGATGACCCACTCCTGCAACTGCATTCCTGCAAGCAGTTACGCTGCAACGTTGTGTACAAATTCATGTTGGTGATGCTGATGCAGGAGGAACCCTTGGTGCTGCCTGCCAAGGTGCCTCATCTACTTGTAAACGGGACACAGGGTATTGCTGTTGGCATTGCTACAAAAATACCACCACACAATCTGCTGGAGGTGGTTTCAGCGCTCAAAGCTCTGGTGCAAGACCCTGAGGTCACATCCGCCCAGTTGATGCAGCATATACCAGCGCCAGACTTCCCTACAGGTCAGGAGCAGCCCAGGAGCGTCCACTTCAGCGCGGCCTTGCTACTAGCTCATCATGTCATGTCATACTAAGGTTGCTGCTTCCATCACCTTGTCTGTTTGCCAAAGTGCCGTGTGCATTTAGACCACTGGTTTGTAGCAGCCAAGCGGTCTAATAAGTGTGCACCAGGCTCTGACAGTGCTTCACGCCTACACAAGTACAAAAGAGCTGATTGTGTCTTTGTCCTCCAGGTGGTGAGCTCATAGTCAGTCCTGAGACCCAAGCCGCTTACGTGACTGGTAATGGCTCTGTGATGCTCAGGGCAACTGCACATGTAGAGTATGAGGGCAGCGGCAGGAGGAAGGCGGCAAAAACCAGGCGAACCAAAAGTAGCAGCCTAGCAGCCACCGAGGATGATGCTGCAGCAGCAGCTGGCGGCAAAGCGCTGATTGTTTTCACTGAGATGCCGTACCAAGTGTGCAAGGTGAGGGATGTTGACAGTGGCTGCAAGTGTCATGCAGATCTGGCAGCGAACCTTCAGTTTTGTGACCTACCATCTTGGTTCATTATTGCCTGCAGTAGATTTGGATGTGTTCTAGCACCCTGAAGCTCCCCGTCAAGATCTCATTACAACATAACATGACATCACCATTACTTGTGCTGCACCAGTAGCGAAGGTCAGGCTGCCAGGTGGCCAGCTAGAGCCGTGTGAGCTGGCAGCGGAGATGTCTGTTCTTCACCTGCTCAGGCCACTCCTGTGTATACATGTGTCACGCCTCTGCAGTCTGACCTTGTCCAGCGTATCGCTGAGCTGGTCGAGTCCAAGGTGCTTGATGGTGTTGCTGATGTGAGGGATGAGAGTGATAGGACAGGTAGGCAGGCTGTATGCACGGCGCTGCTGACAGGGCATGCTAATGATGTGGACAAGGGTTGCCGTCAACCCAGGTCATAACTCTCTCTTGTCAGAAACCCATTAGGTGTTTGTGTGATCTGGCTGCACTGGATTTTTTGAGCAGGTGATGTTGCACAACTGCTTTCGTGATACAGGTGTGGCAGGCAAGGCCCTGCCCAGGCACTCATACGTTAAAAGGGGGTTCCTAAGCTGTTGGCAGGCCATGCAGCTGACTGATCACCATTACGACCTTGTGATGCTGCCAATGTGTTGCCTTTGTAGGTGTCCGCCTTGTTGTTGAGGTCAAGAAAAACTTCTCTCATGAGCTTGTGTTAAGTCAGCTCTACAAGAACACGCGACTGCAGTTGAGGTTTTCAGCTAATATGGTGAGCCAGCCAAGCAAATTTCAAGCATTGCACTGATGCTATGCATCTGCTTTATCTTGTTTGCAGTGTGTTCTTGTGCAGCTTGGCTCTGCTGCGCCGGCAGCTTGCTGCGTGATAGTAGTTTGGCACATCGCATGCGCAGTTTGCATTGGCTTGATCACCTGTGAAACCTCCTGGCAAGCCCCACATGCACCAAACCCTAAAAATGAAAGCATGGTTGCTGCTTTTGCTGGCCTACACCAGGTTGCTCTAGTTGATGGCGTCCCCAGGACACTGACCCTGAAGCAGTTCCTGCAGCATTTCCTAGACTTCCGGGTGGATGTGGTGGAGCGCAGAGCCAGGCACAGGTGTGTTGATGCCGCTGCTCTTGTGCTCAACAGTGGCAAGGGGCCGGGGGGGGGGGGGCCAACCAGGCTTGCCAGCAGCACCGCTGCCACAGTATCATGTTGCTGTGTTCCTGTCACACTCACAGTTGTGGCTGCCTGGGGTTTAATCCCAGTGTGGGCCTACTTGACTGTGGCACCTGTGGTAGGTGTCGCCACTCACCGCCTGCTCCCTGCCTGTCAGGTTGTCCAAGGCTGAGACTCGCTTGCATCTGGTTGAAGGTCTGCTGTTGGCACTCAGTAGACTGGAAGATGTGGTGCAGGTGCGGTGGAAGAGAACCAGTCACAGCTGTGGCTTCATCATTGAACACAAGCAAAGGGCTTGGCATAAGCAGTATGCTGTGATCTGTATCTGGCCCCCGGCGGTGGAAGATTTTGAACTAGTCAGAGCTCAGCAGCAGCTGCTGTACATGAGATGGCCAAGAAGCTCACATGGCCGTGCACTTACCTGGATCATGCCTGTTGATGTCAATCCTGCAGACCATCCGTGCGGCATCTGATGGGCCTGCAGCCAAGGCTGCCCTCATGTCTGGGTTCAGTCTGACAGAGCCTCAGGCGGAGGGGGTGCTGGCCATGACACTCAGGAGACTCACAGGACTGGAAGCAGGCAAGCTCAGGGAGGAGCAGCAGCAGCTGTCAGCCATCATTGCCGACCTAAAGGTAAGTAATGGCAGAGAGCGGTGCAAGCTGCCAAGCAAAAGCCCAAGCAGCACTGCACAACTTATGCTTGTGGCTGTTCTCAATGGCCAAATTGTCTGTTTTTGGGGTTGTGATCAGTGCAAATGCCGTTGTTCCTGCTGTGGTGTTTGTGTTGTTACCAGGATCTGCTGAGCAATCGTGAGCGTGTGCTGGCAGTTATTATGGAAGAGGCACAGACAGTGGCTGACAAACATGGCAGACCACGGCGGTCAAGAATACTGGTGAGTACTGCTATCAGCTGTCAGCTGCTCATAGGCACTGACACTCTATTGCAGTTTTATCTTTGTGTTTGGTTGGTACCTTTTACTAACAGTGGTGGCCTCAGCTTTGTTGGCTGTCCAGCCAGCCACAGCCTACAGGCTGCCCTCAGACCAGACCCCTTCCATTCCACCCCCCCCCCTCCCCCCCCCCCCCCCCCCCCCCCCCCCCCCACCACCCCCCCCCCCCCCTCGCCCCCCCCCCCCCGCGAGACATGTCCACACCAAAAAATCGCCCCC